>PISW01006931.1:0-47624 GCA_004023785.1 Mungos mungo
GCTGTGGGCAGAGATGTAAACCCAGCAGAGAATGACCCACTCATACAAATCCTCCATCCTTGGTTTAAGCAACTTCCGTGTCACAGGCTCATGTTCATAGAAAGGACGCCAGCTCTGAGGCTCTCAGTGGGGCTGTGGGCACAGCAGGAAACCCAAGTGTTCTTGAAGTAGACAGAGGGCATCTGGTCAACCAGATCTGTAAGCCAAATCAGGTTCTGTGGTTTGAATCAGTGTCCATAAATTGGACAAGCATTGCTTTAGAATGAATTCGTGGGTGCCATATTTTCTGAATCCCTGTTCATCTAAGAATGTCTTTCCTGCAAAATTTACACTTGGGAAAGTCACCTTAACTTGGTATAACATCCTTAAATTATATCACTTTTCTTCCTGAAAACCCATAGGTGCTTCTGTATTATCTTCTGATGCATACTTTTTCCAAGGAAGGATTGAGATTGTATGAGCTTCTTTCAATTACAGGCAACAAAACCCTGATTCACTTAATATAATCAAAAAAGAAATACTGGGGTGCCTGGGTGACTTGGTTATTAAGTGTTCGACTTTGGCTCAGGTCATGATCTCTCAGTTCATGAGTTCAAGTCCCGCGTTGGGCCCTGTGCTGACAGCTTGGAGTCTGGAGCCTGTTTCACATTCTGTGTCTCCCTCTCTCTCTGCTCCTCCCCACTCGCTCTCTGCCTCTCTCAAAAATAAATAAATATTTAAAGAAAGGAACATTGATTCATATGCTGAAAGACCCAAGGGGTGCTGTACTCAGGGTCATACGGTATCACTGAGAGCGTCACACTCTGCCTTCTTCTATCCTCTGTAGTGTTAGCTTTATTCCCAAGTAAGCTTTCTGTGTACAATTAAAGATGGCTGTCAGCAACTCCAGACACAAATTATTGTCACACACAAATTTCTTTGTCCTGATAGCCTGGCAGAAGTTCCAGGTAGGAATGTCCTGGCTTGGACCACAGGCTCAGCTCTATTCAGAGGATGGCTGTCATCACGAAAGAGCTTGAATTCCATGGTCAACTTTGTGCTGAGCGACGAAGTGTCATTAGATTGGCAACCCCGGGTTGCCAGGTAGAAGAGTTTTCCAAATAAATGAAGGCTGTGTCTCCTAAAAAAGGAAGGAAGGACACTGGGTTGCACGTACTGATGGAAATTCACTGAATCCTTCAGGCTTTGTAGATCTTTTTTTTTCCTTCTTAAGCACATAAATTGCCAACCCACTTTCTTAGGTGTACTTTTTTTTTAAACTATATAAATTTTCAATTATGTCTTTCCTTTCTTTTTTCCCCTCAATCTTAACTGACTCTGATGCCCATTTTTAATTCCACTACTGCATCTTTAACTTTTCCGGGGTCCTCTCCCATCTCATCCATCTTGTTTTCCCGTGTTGGCCTTTGTTGTTTTATCTGGCCCTATTGTCCTCCAGGGCTTCGTTCTCTGGCGTGTTGCCTTGCATCATACTTTGGATTCCAAACATTTCCTAGGATTCCTTCATACTTCCGGATTTGCTTCACATTAGAAGTTCACTCTCCTACAGAGTTTTCAGGATAATGCTTTTAATTCAACAGCCTTCCCCTAGGCTCTGTGCATTGTGCTTTCTTTTGTTCTTATTTACTTGTTGATTTAAAAGAGACTTACCCATTTATGGCTTCTGTATATAAAGAGTGGTTACACTCATCTTTATAGTCATTTGGACTATTTTTCAAGTTCCATTCTTTTATTTATATTGAGATTAACCAACAGGTATCCACAGCTCCTAGTCTGAATCTCGACACACAGCAGACACGAACCTTTCACTGAGCTGCGACCTTCCGGCTTTCCGCCGCCGCAGGACCTATGCTTTGCTCCACAGGAGTCTATGAACTACTGCCCACTGGGTGCCTCCCATCCCCGTCACGGTGGCTGTCCCTGCCAGGACACTGCGAGCACCTGCCAGGGCCCATTCAACCCTCTTCCTGCCAAACGGTTCTCAGGTCCGAGTTCAAACAATACTGTGAGAGTTTACAACAGCTGTTTTAATTTTTTAAATAACTTTTCAAGTTTATTTTACTTATTTGGAGAAAGACAGAGAGCTCAGGAGGGGCAGAAAGACAGAGAGAGAGAGAATCCCAAGCAGGCGTGGGGCTGGAATTCATGTGCCATGAGATCACGACCTGAGCTGAAATCAAGAGTCGGTTGCTTAACCTACTGAGGCACCCAGGCACCCCTACAACAGCTATTTTTAAAAGATATAATTCAGTCTTCGCTTTGGAGGTTCTGCTTTCCTGACCTGTGAGAAGGAAGCAGCAAAAGAAACAAAGATCTTTCCACCTACTGTCATGTGAGCCAACAGACTTGTGGCGTTCTAGCCCGTTCTGTCAGGTGAAATTAGTGGGAACTGCTCACAGCCTGTGGTGCCAGGGTAACTTTGGTTTTCGGAGGTGACAGAGGAAGAAGCAGAGAGGAGTCACTGTAGGAACCACAACTGGAAGTCATTTCAAATGGAAGGGCTTCCCCCTGATTTTAGCTGAAGAGGACAAAATGGACATGTTTCCTTTAAACTGACATTCTAATTCTTGAGTTATCCTCAGAAAGCCACTCATTACCGCCTTTTCTTTGTTTTCAAAGGTACTGCCTGGAGCAGGACAGAGGACTTTTTCCCCTAAGTGTGAATGTTCTAAAGAAATGGAATTTCAAGAGCAATCACAAGCAAGCTCTTGCAAACTTCAAGACCCGAGTCCACTGGGAAATCCTTTTTGCGTCACACCCAAAACTCTCCTCATCCTATGTTTTAGACCAGTCTTTTTCTTTTGAGCTCCATTTGCAGAACAGCTTAGCCAGTAATGAAATATCACCAGCACTTAACCTGGTTTGTCACAGCAGCTGAGGCAAGGACCAAAGCCTTCAATGCTGGGTGATGGCATCATTTAGATCCAGAGACCTGTTCTCGCTTACTGTTTACCACAAAGTTTTCTCTTCACTATCTAAGATCAGTGTCATTATTTAGTATACTATGTCAACTGAGCCTTTCTTGACACAGTGTTTTTATTCTTATGCAGTGTGAACATAATGACTAAATTCGATGGTGGTTTCATGGGACGTTCTTCATTTGCTGTGCTGAGGACATGTGCCCGGCAACGGCAGTCTGCAAGCGAGAGGTCACGTCAGGAGCAGTCTCAGAATCAAGACCAAGACATTGAGCTGTGATGTCGCTACAGGTAAGGTCTTCACTGATCCAGTGGGAACTAGAGCTGAGATGGCCCTATAGAGTTGCTCTAAACTAAGGGGACACACATTTCTCCCCCAAAGCTGGCAATAACTGGATGTAAGCTCTCCTCAGGAAGCAGAGAACTCTTGAGCCAGTGCTGTCCCCTCACCAGGTGCATATCCCAGAGAGGGACACAGCTGTCAACATTCCCAACAGGTGTGGAAATGAGTGCCTCAGTCCTAAGGGGATCTTAGAGGCCCATTGCAGCCTCCTCCACTAGGCAGAGAGTTGCCATAGAATGGTATGTCAGTCAGGTTGGCTAAGTTATGCTGCATAACAAATAGTCCTAAAATTCTAATGATTATATACCGGAATTTGTTATTTGCTTGTGTTCCCTGACCAGCAGAGGGCTCTACTCATTAAGGTCACTTGAGGACCCAGCTTGAAAGAGACTCCAAAACAGCAGATATCTTATGGTCATTTAGGCAAAAAAGACAGAAATATTATGAATCATGCACTGGCTTGAAGTACCCCAGAAGTGAATCATGTTTTTTCCTATCAAGTTCACTGGCCAAACTGTGTCACATGGCTATGCCCCAAATCCTACCTAGTGCCCAGAAAAGGAGGAAAACCAGAGTATCTATGATCTAATGAGTACCACAAAGGAATGACCTAGCCTGAGGTCCAGAGCTATAAATTGCCCATTTGAAATACTGAGATACTTTTGTTCGTCTTTGTACATTTATTCTTTAATTAAAAGTAAAATCAACTCAGAAAAGTACATTTAAAGAGCTGGAGACTCTCAAGAATAAAATTGAAAAGCTGAATATTTCCATAAAGCAGTCCAACAAAGGAATCATAAGAAACCCCACAGAAAGCAAGAAGTGATGACATTTAAGAAGAGACTAGAAACTTTGTATCTTCTCTAATGTCTTATCAATTTATTTTTAATCCCTAAAGTTATTAGCATAAAAATCCTCAAATCAGTAGTCTCGCTGTTTCGGACGGGGAGGCACTAGTGCAACAATGTGTGCTTCCTCATCCCATCTCATAGTAAAGAAGACTCCTCGGCCTTCATGGATGACAGTATATTTGTGAAAAGGGGGGGATACGATTTTCTGCAAGGAAGAAAGCAAGCCCGTGGTTTGGAATAACGGCGTGTGGCTACCACAGGAGGTACAAGCATCCATCACGGATTGCCTTGAGAGAGAGTGTGTGTGTGTGTGTGTGTCTGTGTGTGATGCAGCCATGTGTGTGCCCACACACAGAACAGGCGACTGCCAGCAACAGAGTAACACAGGCAGTCTCCTCATGAGCTAAGAGCCTTAGTGTTTTAATTACATCTACGTATCTGCTTCAAAAAACAGTGCTAGGAAAACGACATTCACATGTAAATAAATGAAATTAGACTCATCAAACACCACTCACAAAACCTAATCTTTAAAATGGATTAAGGACTTGTGGGGAGCAGCTAAGATCTCAGCAGCTTGGCCATTTGCTAGCCGAACTTGTCACTCCCTGAGGGGAGTTGCAAATAGGCAGGGAAGCTCCACTCCCTGTCAGAGAAGCCAAAAGACTAAGGGTCAACCCTTAGGCGCTGTGCTAAAACAATTTAGTCCTGTTCCTCTTTCACTCCAGTCCTAATCCCTTAACCCTGTTTCCTGGCAACGGACCTACATCAGCTACGTTGTTTGTCCCACCCTGAAAGCCTTTATAAGAGACAGTTCTCTCAATAAACTCACTCACTCTCTCTCTCTCTCTCTCTCTCTCTCTCTCTCAAAAATAAATAAAAACATTAAAAAAATTTTAATAATCTGATTTTAAAATGGGCAAAGAACTTGTAAATAGGCATTTCTGTAAAGAAGACCGGTAAATGGTTGACAAGTGTATGAAAAAGTGCCCAATACGACAACCATCAAGGAAATGAAAAATCAACACCACAGTTAGACATCACCCCCCACTGTCGGGATGTCTAGCATCAAACAGACAAAAGATAACAAGCGCTGGCAAAGACGCGGACAAATGGGAACAAAGAACACTGCTGAGGAGAGTGTGAACCCCTGCGGCACCGTGGGGAGGAGCGCGGAAGTCACCTGACGGTTTTACAAAGCACTGCCGTGCGGTCTGGCAGTCCCACTTTTGGTTACACACTCAAAAAGCCCATCTCTAGGCATATATCTGAAAGAACTAAAATCCAGATATCATATTTTTAAATGTTTATTTGTTTCTCATGGGGGGGGGGAGGTCAGAGAGAGAGGGAGACACAGACTCTGCAGTAGGTTCTAGGCTCTGAGCTGTAGCACAGAGTCCCGATGTGGAGTTTGAATCCATGAACCACGAGCTCATGACCTGAGTCATGATGCTTAACTGACCCAAAGTCAGACATGTAACTGACTGAGCCACCAGGCGCCACTGAAACCCAGTAGCAAAGTGGTATCAAACGTTCATGTCCACTGTGGCGTTACTCACGATTGCCAAGATATAGGAATGACCTACGCGTCCACCAAGAGATGAATGGGCCAAGAAAATATGATATAAACATATAAAGTGGAATATCATTCAACCTTTAAAAAAAGAAAACCCTGTCATTTGTGACAACATAGATAACGCTGGAGGACATCATGGTAAGTGAATAAGGCATTCACAAAAGTACCGATACTGCACGATTCTACATATATGAGGTTCAGAGAGTAGCCACACGCAAGGAATCTGTGAATAGAATGGCGCTTGCCAGGGGCTGGAGGCAAAATGAGCATAGAGTTTCAGTTACATAAAATGAGTAAGTTCCAGGAATCTGCTGTATAACATGTGCCTGGCGTTAACAATACTGTATTGTATTGTAAAATCTATTGAGGGTACGGGCTCCTGGGGGGCTGTCAGTTAAGTGTCTGACTTTGGCTTGGGTCAAAATCTCACAGTTCATGGGTTTGAGCCCCACATGGGGCTCTGTGCTGACAGCTCAGAATCAGGAGCCTGCTTCAGATTCTGGGTCTCCCTATGTCTGCCCCTCCCCTACTCATGCTGGGTCTCTCTCTCTCTCTCTCTCAAAAATAAAAAAACATTAAAAAAATTTTTAATTAAAAAAGCTCCTTCTCAACATGGCAAGTATCTTTAAAAAATCTATTGAGGGTAGATCTCATGTTAAGTGTTCTTATAACGAGAAAAAAACATGAGTGATTTTTCTGTTGTCAGTAAAATTAAAAAAAAAAATCAAAATATGGTTTTGGAAAACCAAAACAAAAATCCACTAAGCAAAACGAGTTCAGATTCGCAAGTGATTAGCTGTATCTGCGTGCCCACACGACAGCCCCAGGACATATGATCCTGGACTTGGTGAGGATGGACCGGTACCAGTCGGGTCCTGATGCGGTTCTCCCCCTCCGGGGCTTCCCCGCGCTGTGACAGACCCGGCTCCCTGGGACCAGCGCTTCCTCCGTCTTTGCCCGGCCCCCTTACCACGGAAAGTTCTTGACGGCGCTTCTGAACGTTGCTACTAAGAGCCCCCATTTTCCACTGTGCTTCCCCGTGTGCCTGCTTTCACCCATCTGTGATCTTTCAACGCAGTTTACCTTCCTCACGTGCACTGTTAACACTCACCTCCTCTAGGTGTACTGGGCATTACGCGTAAGAAGCGCTCGCTCTAGGTCACCTAAAGCAGCATTGTTTCCTGAGAGCCCCATTCCAACATAGAGTATGTTTGCAAATAAGTCTACACAAAACCTTTCAGCAACTGCTTTTTTCCCCAAAGTGTGTCCCCCTGATTCCTCAATTTATTCCCACTTGCAGGAGTCACTAAATGCGGGAAGGTGAAGAACAGCTATTTCCTGGTGCCAACCGCATCACACATTTACTTTTTTGTTGCTCTTTTATCGAAAGGCTAACTAGAGTCACTAATCATCATGTTAACATTATGCGTCAAAGGACCGGGTTAAGGTAATGAGCAACAAAAACATAAGCGAATCTTTTATTTCTCAGTGAGTTTCCCCCTTGCGTTTTCTGAATTGTGAATTTCAAGAGTCAAATGCGAGGCTGCATTTCCCACTCCTTAGCAATGAGAAATGGCAGCTAGAAAAAGGATCTGTATACATCGGAACTGACTACCATACACGACTGCTCCAAGTTTTAGAGTTAATATTAAAGGTTTTGGGGTAATTTTATGTTTAGCATATAAACGCTACAGTTGTAATCTGAGAGCACTTAACTAGCCGTTTTGAACACTTTTTATAAATTTATAAACTATAAATATAGTTCCACCAAAAATCGCTGTGTTTAAATTGCCTTAACATTGCCTGTGAATCGTATTCACTTGACAAAGGCATGTGAGGAGTCTGAAGTATAATGATTTTCTAAAAATACTAACGATTTGCACATTCTTTTCCATCTCAGAGCAACTGGATTTATTACATATTTTTACCCACTTGTCGGGCATGGAGAAAGTGGCTCGTAAGAACTCTCCAAGTCCCACTGTGCTTTTAAAATGAAATGATGAAACCAAAATCTAAATTTATAAATGGAACCACAGTGCGTGTTCTCAATGAGACAACTGGATCCATTCTTCCTTTGAATTGGAGGATCAATTTATATTCTCCAAGTTGACTCATCAGCTTGCATTTCAGCCTTTCAGCAAATGGGGTTGTGCCAAACATCTTAGCCCAATTTCTCTGGAGAATAGAATACATTCCATAAGTCTGAATATATAGATTACCCGTCCATCACTATTAGAGCAGGTCTTCACGTGGACATTTGATCAATAGCACAAAATCTTGTTCACTTGTCTTGTCACAAATATTGTTAAATTGTTTCTAAATGTAACCACACATGATAATGAAAGGAGAAAAAAATATATATACTCCAGGAAAGAGTCAGTGGGTTTTATTCACATGAAAATACAGAAACATCCTTGTCTTTAAATGCTGGGCATAGATAGGTAAATGTTACATGGGTTCCTCATGCAGTGTGGCTCTCAGACATGCATATCCAAAACACCACTGCTAACTGAATCTAGTAAGTTAAGTGTAAATCGTTTCATCATTTATGAAAAGATACCTTTTGGACATTTTTCCGTAAATTTATAAATTTGCATGTTTCTTTAGATTCTAAAAGAGAAGAATATTAATACCTCGCTACAAGTGTGATATTCAAAATATGTAACTACCAGCCTGGCATGAGTACAAACCAGTGAAAAGGGTCACTGACAAGTCACACTGGCCATGGGCCCTGGTGAGTCACACCAAGACACATCAGTTGACAACCAGCCATGCCTACCAGTTCAGGGTGGTAGGTTTAGGAAATTAGAAAGAAATAGCCTTGGGGCACCTGGGTGGCTCAGTTGGGTAAATGTCTGACTTTGGCTCAGGTTATGATCTCACAGTTTATGAGTTCGACCCCTACGTCAGGCTCTGTGCTGACAGCTTAGAGCCTGGAGCCTGCTTCGGATTCTGTGTCTCCCTCTCTCTGCCCCTCCCCGATTCATAATCCTCTCTCCCTCTCAAAAAGAAATAAACATTAAAAGAAGAAGAAGAAGAAAGAAGTGGCCTTGGAGCACCTGGGGAGCTCAGTCTTTAAGCATCTGACTCTTGATTTCAGCTCAAGTCATCACCTCACGGTTTGTGAGTTTGAGACCCACCTCAGGCTCTGTGCTGACAATGCAGAGCCTGCTTAGGATTCTCTCTCTCCTTCACTCTCTCTGCCCCTCCCCACTTTTGCATTCTCTCTCTCTCAAATTTTAAATAAAAAATTTTTAAAGGGCCCTTAGCAGAGCGTGGCACAAAGAATGCATCCAGAAAACGTCAGTGTGACTCACATCAAGTCTTCTGCCCTGATAGCGTGTAAAACACTTGTACTCCACTTCTGGAGAGCTTCCTCTCCATATGAAATGCCCTAACTATTGAAGATATAAATTTTAAGTAATCTCTACATCCAACATGAAGCTCCAACTCACAACCCTGAGATCAAGAGTTGCACGCTCTACTGACTGAGCCAGCCGGGCACCCTAGAAATATCCTAACTACTCAATACCGTCTACTTGATTCAAAATTATTTGGAAAATGGGTATGAAAACCTCAGTATTTTGACCGTTTCTTTATAATCCAAAGGTAGGAGTGGAGAAAAGTTTTCATACCAGCAGAAACTACAGTCAGAGAATCAGGAAGAAGCATTAACACCGATAGACACAAAGGCTCCAATAGCCTTTAATAGGTCATTGACAATAACCAGGGAGAAGTAGGTGCAGAATTCTGTACCTTCCACAACCTTAAGGCCCATCTTCAGACACAAGGAATTAAAAGAACAGAACTGGACAAAATTTCACGGGTGTATTTGCTCAGAGTCAATGTGGCTTACACTGAGAAGAAATTCTTGGGAGAGTAGAAATATCCAATTTATTAAGTGATTCCTCAAATGTCTCCCCAACAAGTCCTCTCGATATGGTGATATTTTACGTGACTGTCAGGAATTCAGAAGGAGACTTTTCAGGAACACACAGATTCATGATACAGCATACACACCCATGACCTTGTTTTCTGAAATGCCAGGACCTGTGCTGTCCCAGTTGCTATGGAGACAAGAAAGACCTCGGGTCACGTGACGTTCAGGGTCCGGAGCTTTGGGGAGCACAGAGCCAGCAGCTGCAGGAGTCAGAAAGTTGCTGTCCTACAGATTCTGCAGCTGCCAGACCAAGATCTTAACCAAGGCACAAGGCAGGAGGGCAGAGTGGAGCCAGAATTCTTTGTTTTCTATTGAAAACAGGGGGAGAGGAAAACAAGCGATGAGGGAATGACTGATCTAGATGCAATTACGGTACTGAATGGACGCACACAGCCTACCGTCCTTTCAACCACCCCAAATGGTGGGGAAATTAATTCCAGCCTGACTTTAGTCAAAGAATCTGATGTGGTGAACTCGCACTATCTGAATAATTGCAGCCATCAGCTGAAATATCAGCGGGGAGACGGGGATATAGGTCAGACATTCTAGGCCTTGTCTCAGCAAGGAGGAAATGTGGCTTGAGTTGTGAAATGGGCATTTGGGAGAAAAATCCAACCCTTCGGACCCTGGCCGTGCAAACGCCTTGCAGTCACGGCATATGAGTGCTAACAAAACATCTCAGAGGCCCAGGGCGCCGGAGCTCCTTGCTGCACAGATGATGAAACTGAACCTTAGGGGATTGAAGTCATTTTCCCCATGAACTGGGTCCTCGAGTCACCTGAACCCAATGCGAGCTGCCCTCATACACTGGAAAAAGGACGGGGTTTTCCATGTGCTCCAAGGCCAACTCTTCGTGACAGATGGGTATCCGGGAGGAAGCCCGCTCTGTCCTGCCTGGAGCAAACTACTGCTCGGGACTCAGCCACAGGTGCCACAGACGGGCACTGAGGTAATGAGGATTGCTTCCCTTATTAGTAAGCAAACACCTACTGAAAAGACAGTTGATGACTGGATAATGCAAATTAGAAATCCTGGACAATAACAGTCATTCATGTTCTCCTGTCTTATGCTCCACTCTGCCTCATTAGCATGAACTGAAAAGTTGCTTTCAATGGAATTCTTTTTTCTTAATATATTTCTTTATTTTGAAAGAGAGAACGAGCAGGAGAGGAGCAGATGGAGAAGGAGGGAGAGAGTCCCAAGTAGGCTCCGCACTGTCAGTGCAGAACCCAACACGGGGCTGCAACTCCCCAACCGAGATATCATGACCTGAGCGGAAATCAAGAGTGGGATGTTTAACCGACTGAGCCACCCAGGTGCCCCTGCTTTCGATGTAATTCTTAATTTAATGGCTACCCTACATCACTTTAGTTTAAGTCAAAAGTTTCTATCACTCACCCGGTGTGTATTTTTTCTTATAATTCCACCAACAGTTTCTTACTTTAATACTATTTTCCATTTATTAAGCAACTTTTCTGTGTGATGCATTGAAGGAGCAGATTTATTTGCATTATTTCCTACTCTTAAAGCTATTCCAAAAGGAAGGAGTTAACAGTCCCATTTTTTGATGCATGAGTTTATCTTCAGAGGGATTAAGCAACTGGGCCAAGATCACAGTGTGAAGGCAGAGCTACAAATTCAAACACAGAGTCCTCTAGCTGCAAAGCCAGACTTCCATCACACAGCATGGCGTCCGTACTTTGTCAGTCCCTTTACAATCGGGGAAAATTAATTATTCACTTATTTGGAACAGATTACCCAGAAGCCATCTAACATGTCATCATGATGGAAAGATAATTAAAGGTCATGCTACAAATTCCAATAATGCCAATGAATATTAAGACTTCCAAAGACAGCTAAAACTTGGAAGCTGACCTGATATACAGCTTGAGCAGAGTTCCAGGTTATCTAGTTGAGAAGAAAAATCGGCGAATGGCGGCCACAGAATGTCTGTAGTCATTTCAAATCAGCCTCCCAGGGGAATAAGACATGAGACCCTCTGCAAATAGGCAGCTATTGATTCAGGATATTCAAGGGCAAGACCCAGGACTATGAAATTAACAGACCAGAAAGGCAAGAGAAACACTGGGATTTTCGGTCATAATCATTTGATCCATGACTTCCATCACAATCATTTGATCAACGATTTTCCAGAGACAGCCAGGGCGATGAGGGGGATGTGAACATCAACTCAACAGGACCCCTCCTTTCAAACACCCGATGTTCTCTCGCTTTTGTCTTCTGCTCAATCCTGATTTTTCATTCCTAGGAAGACTGTAGAGTCAGCCTCAAACGTATCCCCCTCAGCTCCTGCCTAACCGCTTCGGCAAACATGCTAGGAAAATACCATCTCTGATGAACAGTATTACCGTGAGGGTGTGCACGCGGACAGACCAGTGGAGGCACACAGAAGCGCACAGCGGCGCAGTCACCGGGAACGCTGAGAACCACGACGCCTCTCCGTTCACACGTCTCCGGGAGTCTCGCCACTAAGTTACCACAGCCCCAAATAAACAGCTATAATGTTCCTGCATACACGTCCTTTTCCTTGGCTGGGCTTAAGCAGGCCAGGGGAGGTGTCACAGACTTAAGTCAGGTCGGCACATCATGGCCCGGGGGCCAGTCTAGCCCACCACTTCTTCCTGTACAAAAACCGTAGTGGAAGACAGCCGCCCCGAGAGTTCACACACCAGAGACGCGGCTGCCTTCGTGTCACAACGGCAGACTTGCACAGCTGTGACAGAAACTGTATGGCCCACAAAGTTGGAAGTATGTGCTACGTGGCCCTTAAAAAAAATGTGCCAATTCCTGGTTAGGACATGGAAAGAGAAGACCCGGCCCAAACGTGCTACAATCCGGGGTGAACAGTCAACAGAAAATCATACATCTAAACCCATAAATGTAGATAAGAAACATAGGAGACAGTGATGTCAGCAAAATGGGAGAACAGGAGTTTTCTAGCACCTTCACCAGAAGGAACACTGTGACACCCATTTGGCTGAGCGGCCCTTGGTGGAAGTCGGGGAGACCAGCGGGGAGTTCCAGAGCCCCACTGGGGAAGAAGACAAATCCAAGCTCAGACCACAAAGAGGGTGAGAGGGACAGTTTGATCCGATCCACATCATCCCTCCCCTCAGACAGCACAGCTCGGTGCCCACGGTGCCCTGTGCCTGTGACCTCCTGCTAGGAGGGAAAGGGAGAGCACGCGGTCAGCGCCCAGCGTCCTGGGCTGTGCGACACCAAAACGAGGCCCATTTCCTTCCTGCACCGCCGCGGTCTGAGAGGAGCGGCATGGCCGGGGGCAGGAAGCAGCTGACGAACAGCACCCGTGGCTCCCGTGACGGCCCCATCTCCCCAGGCAGTAGTGGCCGGGCTCTCACTGTTACGGTGTCCCCCTGCTGCTAAGTGGTAGCTGGGCTCTCCAAGGGCATCAGAGGGAGGCAGACCCTAAGAGTCCCTCCTCCGACACCATCAGAAAACCTGCAAATGGGCCACTCGGGGACCTTGTCTGTCAGTCTCTCCAGCTGGCCCACAGGTGCCCCTAATGCTCTACACACCTCATTCACACACCCACAGCATGGCAGTTCCCCGTGTGCACCCCGACAGTGGCCGCCGGGAGCCTCGGCAGGCACACACAGAAAGCTGGCCCAACTCCGCGGGACTGAAGGGAAGCACGTAAACTTGAGCACTCGGCACCACCCCAAGAAATAAAATCGGCTATCCGCAATCAGCCTGGCTTTGCAGGGTCAGGACAAGGCACACATGTGGCTAAGTTGATTGAGCATCCAACTCATGATCTCGCAGTTCGTGGGTTCGAGCCCCACATCAGGTTCTGTGCTGACCGCTCAGAGCCTGGAGCCTGTTTCAGATTCTGTGTCTCCCTCTCTCTTTGCCCATCCTCTGCTCATGCTCTGTCTCTGTCTTAAGAATAAATAAACAAAAAAAAATTAAAAAAAAAAAAAGACAAGGCACACAAGCTGAAGAATTCCCCAAGAAGGAACAAGAAATGTGAAGCAGGCCTAGCCATAGAAAAGGTCTAAGAAGCCTCAGAATCTGTACCAGAACTGACAGAAGCGATTTCTCTTCCCAAGCCAGCCAGTAAAGACAGGAGGGGATGAATGATTTTTCAAATGTAAAGACAGATGTGCAACACTTTGAGGAGCACAGAAAACTCAGGAAACATGGCGCCACCAAAGAACACGATCATCTCCCAGCCACTGACCCCAAAGAAATGGAGGTCTGTGATTTGCCCAATAAATAATTCAAAACAGTTGTTTTAAGGAAGCTCAGTGAGCTGTAAGAAAACGGAACACTCAAAGAAATCAGGGAAACAATGTACAAATAAAACGAGAAATTAACAGAGTGATAGGAATCGTAAAAAGAATCAAACAGAAATTCTGCAGCTGAAGAATACAATGAATGAAATGACAGATGCAATAGAGAGCTAGTTCATGGAAAGGCATTCAAGCGCGAGGAAGCCCTGTGTTTTGAAGGCACCGCGTTTCAGGGGAACCACTTTCCGCATCCACTAACTGGGCTTACATCCACAGAGCTATTCACTGGAAATTCTGGACACAATCATGATGTGAAACAGAACACGGAGGAGGGAAATGCCAAGTGCATTCCTGAATAACGCCTTGGTTGGACCCGCTTTTCATGTGCAGAGTGAAATTGTTTGTATCCACACTCCATTTGTATGTGTGTGTTTGCCATATGTGTATGTGTGAATGTGTATTTATATGTACATACCAATATCTCTGTGTTACTGTATGTGCATGGACATTCTAATACAGATAAAATTCACCACAATATGAAAGTTCTTAGCTTACTTGTAAAGGATATGGTTTAATTGCAATATTCCGGAATACATGTTGATTCGTTCAACAAGTACACTAGACAAATCCTGTGTGTCAGGCATGATCATAGGATCTACAAATGCATTGATAGGGAAAAAAACAAACATCTTTTGTTTGTTACTAGCTTACATTCTAGTAGGAATGGGGAAGAAATTGGCAATAAGCAAAATCACATTATCTATCACTGTGTAACAAATTCCATACACTAGTGACTTCAGACAACACACATTTATAATGTCAGCTTCTATGGGTCAGGCATCTGTGCAGGGCTTAACCGCATCCTCTTAATTCAGAGCATCGCCGCAGGGCCGTGCTCTCCGTCCTCTGGTGCCTGGCCAGGGAAGAACAACCAGGAGGCTGCGGTAGAATCAGTTCCCTTAGGGACGGGGTCTGGACCTCGGCTCCTTGTTGCTATTAATGGAAAACCAGTTCACCTCCTCAAAACAGGAGCCTCTCCAGCATGGCAGCTTGCTCCACCTAGGCCAACAAGGGAACGTCTTGTTGTCATTGTTTTAAGTGTATTTATTCTGAGAGAGAGAGAGAGAGAGAGAGAGAGAGAGAGCAGGGGAGGAGCAAAGAGAGAGGGGAAGAGAATCCCAAGCAGACTCTGCGCTGTGAGCACAGAACCCAATGTGGGGCTTGAACTCACAAACCGCGAGATCATGACTAGAGCTGAAACCAAGAGCCGAACGCCTAAGCAACTGAGCTACCCATGTGCCCCAGGGAAAGTCTTCTAACAAGACAGACTCAAAGTCTTTTCTAACCCAACCATAGATGTGACATCCTATCGTCTTTGCTAGATTCTATTTTTTTCTGGAAGTCACAGCCCATACTGGAAAGCACAGGATGCCACAAGGCTATGACCGTCCGGAGGCAGGGATCATCCGGGGCCATCTTTAAAGTCTGCCTATCACACAGGGCACAGCACAGAGACCCTGGTGGGCCACTGGAAGGCATCAGGATGTTATTGCAATGTAGAAATTGATGATACAATACTTTATGAGATGCCACTCAAGGTCTGCGGAGTTGTGCCGGCTACTGACAGCGTTCAGCTCAGAGCCACTCACGCTGTCCACGTGAGACTCCTCCATGTCCTTGCCCATGGCAGTGTTGATGTTTCAGCTTTCCGTGGTGTCCTCATTCCCACTGCAACTTGCCTTGATGCCACAGGCTTGCTCCCAGTCACTCATAATCCCTCCCTGTGTTGCCCCTTTACATGAATGTTCTCCTATTTTTCTCTCCACCTGTATCTCCTTCCTGCTGGGAGTCATCTCTTCCATTAACAACGGGCTTCTCTTCCACTTTTGGCCAACAGCCTCACTACCAGACTACCGACACCATTATATTATTTACTGTCTTGGTAAGTGAACCTTTTCATCCAATTCAGAATAGGGGAGAGAGAATTACCACCACAAAATTAAACTTCAAGATTATTCTCTGAAATCTGACATGTGTGCTAAAGATTGCTGAAAATGAAAGTCAATGACCTTGAGTCCTGTTTTGTCCGTCAGGAACACCTACACCTGGCCAAACTGCTATTTGCAGAGCTCAGACACGACGTCTCTGTCTTCTCTTGTCCCATCCCGTTTACGCCATGTATGTTCGTGATCTGGTCAGACAGCTGATTCCATCAGCTAACACTCAACGTGACAATCAGTTTTCTTCATGAATCTAGAATTTTCTCTCTTTCAAGTGCCCTCCGAGAGATCCCTTGCCCCTCATTTCTGGACATCTTCTTTGCTGGCAGGTGAATAAAGTAATAATTGCATACTTTCAGAAAAATCATTCTGTACACAGACTATATAACATGATCAAGGATAATGTCATAATGATACACATTTTTAAAATATGGCTAGGTTGTAAAGGAATATCTTCAAATAGTTAAACAAATGAGAGGTGAGATCTTACTTTCTTAAAGTAGTCTCCAGCTATTTGGCTTCACTGGACTGAAGGCCACATTTTTTAAAGGAGAAAAAAAAATCATTATGATTGTCTTTCCTTAATAGGAATTTTGTTGTTGATGTTTTTCAGGGAAATATGTTCTCAGAAATTGCTAAAAACACCCTTCCAAGATATATTTCTCTCCGTGTGATCAAATAGGTGTGGCAAGGCCAACATTTGCCAGAAAGAGTACAATATTTTCCCTCAGGTTTTGAAACTCCTTGAAAACTTCCATAACCTGCTGCTTTGTTTTCATAGTAATCAAAGCTAAATTGGGGTTTAGAGAAAAACGAAGCAAAGCGGAAGAAGTTCCATCGCAATGCTGTACTCATTTTCCAAATATTCAACTTTTCCCCCCTAGTGTAAACACAGTCTTTATCAGGAAATGGAGCAGTTTTCTAAATTTGTCTCTTAGGAGCGAGCCCGCTCTGCACATCACGGAACACTTTCTCCTCCCAAGATAGACTAAAAGCTCTAAATTACTCATTATACAGCTTAACAAAAGCAGCTCATCATTAGCTAATTGGAGATAGCATGGCCTTGTTCCCTGGTGCAGATATACTAAAAATTGCTGGTTATTTCTGTAGTTAATTTCTTCTGCAAAAACATTCTCAGTCATAAAATTTATCTTCTCAAGATAAAAAATGAGATAGCATGAAATAAATATTTGATTTGGAACTAAGAACATGCAGAATCCTAAAGAGAAGTCAATTTCTGAAAAACTTGAAAAATGTCAACTGTCCCAAATGATATGCAGCCTGTCACGTCCAAGAAAACAATGTCAACGAGGTGGACTCACAGGGCCTTGCTGGCGCGGGGCCTGGGACGCAAACGGGAAGGGGGTGCCCGCCGCACGTGCCCGGCCTGCTTCGCCCTAGTCTGGGCCCCAGCGAGAGGAGCCAGGCTCCCTGAAGCGGCCTCTTATCTAATTCTGAATAAATCATTTAAGTGTTTTGGACTTCTTTCCTATAATCATATTTATTCTGCTCCCTAGATCTTTCATTCAATCTATTACAAGTTAAAATACAGAGACTGGTTTCCTATACATAACAGATGCCCGAAGGAGCGTCCTGAGGGAAGAAAGACCATCAAGACATGGGCGAAGCTGTAAGGGGCTTGTAATCCAGTAGAGAACACACGTTTTTCTGCCTTCTAAGAACATCCTTGCTCGGACCCTCCACTGTCCTTCAAACCAGGATTCTACTTCCTCATGCCCTACCTCGCCAAGTGTCACCATATCACCTGCTCTTCACTCTGTGGCTCGGGACAAGTACCCGTCTTCACATACAACTAGAACAGAAGCCCTACTAAGCTGTCCAAAGCCTGTCAATTCACTGCACACCCAAAACTTTAAACGTCCTTGAATGCCACTGACCTGAGGCTTCTTACATTAGTGAACAACCCTTCATTCTTGAGCATTTCGCGTCACTGTCACTCGGGCTGGTCTTTAGTATTTCTGGTCTCTGCTCTGTCTACTTCAAGAACATCCCCTCTTCTGTTTGTCTTTTTAAGTTTATTTATTTATTTTGAGAGAGACAGCGAGAGCACAACTTGGAGAAAGGGGCAGAGAAAGAGGAGAGAGACAATCCCAAGCAGGCTCCACACTGTCAGCACAGTGCCCAACATGGGCTCAAACTCATGAACCACAAGATCATGACCTGAGCCAAAATCAGGAGCTGGTGGCTTAACCGACAGAGCCCCCCAGCTGCCCCAGAGCCCCTTCGTTTTCTTCCCCTACCATCTTCTTCCTGAGCGCTGACACTGTTTGTGATCAGAACTCTCTTCTCTTACTGCTGTACATATTGCACTGTTCACTCCAAACCACTCACCAGACTGTACTTCCTATGCGCCCACATTTAACTTCAAAATCTGTATCCATGGCCAAGTCCATTTGGCTAGAAACCATGTCTTTTTGTCTCATTAGGCACAGTTATTAAGTGACAACCAATTTCCTCGGCACTGTGCTTGCACAGATAAAGAGACAGCCTCTAATCTCGGACTGCAACTTGGAGGAGGGGGATGACCATTCCGGAAGAAGTGACAACACAGTTTGTGGTGTAATTAGAGCAAGCGTCTGGCACTCTCGGTCACTGCTGCTCAAACTTTAGGGTACAGCTGAAATCCCTGGGTGTCTTGTTGAAATGAAGAGAAGGATTCAGAGGGTCTGAAGTGGGGTGGAAGATTCTGCATTTCTACGAACCTCCCAGCTGAGGCTCCTGCTGCCGGAGCACGGAGCACACTTTACATTTCGGGAGATTTCTCTGACTCTAACTCAGTCTGCAAAGTCAAGGCGACTGATGCCTGACCTAAGTCCTGAGGATAGCCTGAATTTGCCAGGGGAGCAAATGGGGAAAGACCCTCTGGGAAAAGGGAAAAGCATGGTGAGAAGGGCAGACGGGTGACAGCATGGAGGTCTGGGAGACTCATGCCCACAGCTCACGGCAGACCTCAGAGAGCCAAGTGGGCATGAGGGAGGCAGACCTAGACAGCTGGGAACCACATGATGAGGGGGCCTGTAGATGCCCCAGACCAGTGACACCGAGACTGAGATGGAGACCACGAGAGAGAGCAGGAGCACAAAAATCAACAAACATGAGGTTCAGTCTCTGCCTAGTGCTTGTCTTCGGTGCCGGGGCTCTCCCGACAGATAGCAGATGGCCACACCAGATTCCCCCCGGATGCCCCCGCGGGCATGGCTACTGTGCCCGGAGCTCCTACTGACATGGAGTGAACCATTTTCTTAAACCTCTGACTCGCTTAAGACAATCCGTTCAGTAATCAAAAATTATTTTGATACTTCCCCAGACAACGGAGATCGGAAAGAAACCACCAAAATGTCATACAAATTCACACACAAAAAGTAACCTCTGCTAATGAATGAGTGAATGGTATAGGGCAGTACTTTGGGGGAACCTGGGTAGCTCAGTCCGTTAAGCATCCAACTCCTGATTTTGGCTCAGGTCATGATCTCACAGTTCGTGAGTTCAAGCCCCACGTTGGGCTCTGTGCTGATAGTGCAAAGCCTGCTTGGGATTCTCTCTCTCTGCCCCTCCTGTCTCTCTCTCTCTCTCTCTAAATAAATAAATAAATAAACATTTCTTAAAAAGCATTTCCTTTTAGGGGTGCTTAGGTGGCTTAGTCAGTTAAACGTCTGACTTTAGCTCAGGTTATGATCTCAGAGCTCGTGAGTTTGAGCCCTGCTTTGGGCTCTGTGCTAACCGCTCAGTCTGGAGCCGGCTTCTGATTCTGTCTCCCTCTCTGCCCCTCCCTGGCTCATGCTCTCTTTCTGAAAAATAAGTAATTTTTTCTTAAAAGAAAGCAATTCCCTTTAAAAAAATGATGGTACGTTGGGTCTTTGGGTGGGAACTCAGCAGAGAAGAATCAGTATTGCTTAAAGTAGTGTCCCCAATAGAAATATAATGTGAGCAACGTATGTGATTTTAAATTTTCTAGTAACCATGTTTAAAAGTCAAAGTTAAACTAATTTTAATATTTTATTTAACCCAATATATCCAAAATATTATGATTTCAATATGTAATTAATATAAAAAATTACTGATGAGAGACATTGCATTTCCTTTGAGGCAGGTCTTTGAAATGCACGCACGTATTTTATATGTACAGTTATTTGTGATGTGGCCACGTCACATCTCCATTCAGACTCACTCTTTTTCAAGTTCTCAATAACCCCATGGAGCTGGTGGCTGCCATGATGAACAGCTCAGTTTAATTTTTTTAAGTTTATTTATTTATTTTGAGAGAGAGAGAGAGAGAGAGACAGAGAGAGAATGTGTGCATAAGTGGGGGAGGGGCAGAGAGAGGGAGAGAATCCCAAACTGGCCAAAACCAAGAGTCTGACGTTTAACTGACCGAGTCACCCAGGTGTTCCTGACAGCACATTTTTTTAAAGTGTGCCATTAACTCTTGTTTTCTTCAAAATGAGTAAACAGTATTCAAGCTTTACAAATATCCTTTACATTTATGTCGCCAGAGAGTAACCGTGAGAAAATCCGACCTGACGTTCAGCTTCACTGCCCAAACACCATCTGAAAACAAAGCCGTCAATGAACACGCATTAGCAAGCAGAGTTAAGGCCTTGCGATGAGCTTTGACGATGAAAACTGATACAAACCAAACTTCAATCTGGTAGACATGATCTTCAGAGCCTAAAAGCACCTCCTATCTAATAATGATCTTAAAAGGTCTGCAGATGACAAATCATGAAGGTGGGTCCAGATGGGGAGGATTTAGTTCAACATTTCTACAGCTGCTGCTGTTAAGATTCCTACTGCCACCCTGACTCCCCAATCCCTGGTATTCAGTGTGTCCTTGAAAACGCGGAGCAGCATGGGACGCTGTATTTTTATAAATATTACAGCCTCTAATAACATATAAAAACAGAGTCCCCTCTTTTATTTTTTTTTATTTTATTTATGTGTATTTATTATTGAGACAGAGAGAAACAGACCCTGAGCAGGGGAGGGACAGAGAGAGAGAGGGAGACACAGAATCTAAAGCAGGTTCCAGGCTCCAAGCTGTCAGCACACAGCCCGACACGGGGCTCGAACCTACAAACAATGAGATCATGACCTGAGCTGAAGCCGGATGCTTAACCCACGGAGCCACCCAGGCGTCCCCAGAGTCTCCCTCTTTTAAATATTAAGCCTTTGAATGCTCTGTTCATCCTGTGGTTTCCAGCCCATACAATGCACTCACAGTACATTGCAGAGTTAGCCTGGAGACGCAACACTGCGCATCTGCGGGGAGGGAGGGGAGCGGCGGGAATCCCAGGGCATGACATTACAGAAAGTAAATGTAGAAGCAAAAGTACTTTCTGAATATAGACTGTATGCTATGTAAGCGAACATTCATAATAAGAATCCACATAGGCCAAAATATGGGTTTTCTAGGAAATCAGAATCTTTCTTCTTCCTTTTAAGTCACATACACACTGAAGATGGTCTTTGTTAAGAAAAATGGAGCCTGTTCCTATCTTTGCTTATGGGCTTAAATATCTTGGAAACAAGTAATTATTACTTTCATTTGCTAACGCTTTGTCCCCTTAGTTGGCTGGCTATTGCAAATAAGGAATAGAGAACTATGATTTTCAGCCCCTGTTTTCCATTTAATACTGGCTAAGCAATATATATAATTAATTCATCTTTATCGGTACATATTAGAAATATAAGTAGATTAAGTGAAGTCATGAATTTTAAAATTTGTGCAGGGGCAACTAGTGGATAATTTGTTTCCAGTTACGGCTGGTCACAAAATAATTACTGCGAAGTTCGTTCCAGCTAGCAGCAAATCCTGATTCGGCAAGCTGAATCACAGTCTGAAGTTAGGTCATTTTAATTCCGGTTTTTACTCTGCAAATCTAGAATTTCCTCTGTAAAAGACAGTGCTGGCAGCACAGAAGTCCTGCACACGCCCAGTGTCCTCCAAAACGTGTCCGATTAACTCCTTGATCTGCATCTATTCCGAACTCACTGTGTGAGCCAGTCAGGCCGTGTCCCCTTCCTCTACTCACATCCCTTATCGGAAACCAGACGTGGTAATGCCAAGACTCTGAAGACATCATGTCGTAGCCAGAGGGATGAGCTGTGTGTGTGTGTGTGTGTGTGTGTGTGTGTGTGTGAACAAACATGGAGGTTAACGCAGGTGTCACCATGGAAATCCTAAAGCACACCTACACACACAATTTTGTCACTGCTTCATAAAAATATACCTTTCTGGGGACACCTGCGGGGCTCAGTCAGTTAAGCATCTGACTTCCGCTCAGGTCATGATCTCACTGTTCATGAGTTTGAGCCCCGCGTCAGGCTCTGTGCTGACAGCTCAGAGTCTGGAGCCTGCTTCAGATTCTGTGTCTCCCTCTCTGTGCCCCTTCCCCATTCACATTGTCTCTTTGTCTCTCAGAAATGAATAAATGTTAAAAAAAAATCACATATACATATATATATGGTTATATATATATATACACACACATATATATATATATATAAATACACACACACACACACACACCACTTTCTGCTTCTTGCTCTTCTCTCCTAACAACAACACACTGTAGAAATTCCCAGAAACCACCTAATACACTGAAATCCATTCTTTCAAATGGCTGCATGATATGAAATGCCATGTTGCCAGTACGTTCTGATTTACTCAAGGACTCCTCTGTAGAAGGGCAGTTACTCTGTTTCCACTTTCTCCTCAGCTTGAACCCTGCTGAGCACATAGCCCGGAGCATTGCTCTTTATCTACTGAGCTTAACTTCTGGGGGATGGAGCTCCAAGATGGGGTGGCTGGGTCAAAGAGTACATCGGTTTAACATTTTGATAGTTATAGACATTAACATCCAAAAGGCCTAGAACACTCATTTTATCAGTAATATATCAAAGTACCCATTTTCCCACGTATCTTCTGGTGGTACTGCTTTACATTATTTTATATTTCTGCACCTGAAGTAAATACCAGGTGAGCAATATTCACAGGTGTCCGTGTCTTCGAAGAAACCAGAAAGTCGCGCTATGGCTGAGTGCAGTGGAAAGAAGACAGACCTAGTTTGGGCTTCTCACTCTGTACCCTGAACTGGAAACTGAAGTCTTTTAAGCTCACTGAGCCTCTGTCTACACTTGTTAAAAGGATACAAATACACATCCACATATGTATCTTCATCTCAAAGGCTGACCAAACAACGTGAGTTTATCACGCCAAAATAAAGACGCAGCCAAGAGGTGAGAAGGGACAGCGAACGCTAACGCCACTTTTCCGAGGGCATCTGGTCAACCTGGTAATTGGAGTTTTTATTCCTCGGAGGGTGCAGCAGGTAGAAGAAACCACCCAGGGCTCCTCCAGGGTGGGAAGTCCAATAATGGACCCTCCGACCTCAACAAATCTGAGATCTCCAAGGGCTCCGCGGTCAGCGTCAGTTTGAAACACAACAGACTTAGCCCAAATCTTCACCGTAACGGGCCCTCAGGACACCTTCCTCGATCCTGAGAAGACCCGCCAAAGAATAAATACGGAAAACTTGTAATAAACACTAGCACGCATGTGGATTTGCGACCCAAATCCACATCACCTGGGAAGTCCAAAATAATACTAAGTATCAGCTTAGCTCCAAGGAGAACCGCTACAACCACATGGGCTGAAGAGCTGGCTTGTGTGTTTCATTTCCAGTCCGCGGGAACTCTCGCGCTTTTACAAAACGCAAGAAAAACGAGTTACAAAGCAATGTCAGGGAAATAAGGAGACAAACCCAGCACACGGACGCCGTCGCAATGTCACGCCACTCGGAAACTTCCCACACGTCACTCTCAGCCTCCACGTTCGCCGCACAAAGGGTACAAGCACTTTGGGCAGCAACACCGGGCCCGAGGATCCGGAAGAACAGATGCAGCCCCTCTCCGTGAACACAGCCCCCACATAAGCCTTTGAGAATTTTCCAAGGAAAGAGCATATTTGTCAAGTAAAAGAAAATCAGCAAACATACAACAAAACTAGACACAGTGAGGCGGAATTGAAGAGAAAAAAACACATCTGCAAAAGCTTCAGGTATTGCAATGATCAGACAGTGACTCTAAAACCACTTGCTTCTTACGTTTAAAGGGAATAAAATATAACACGCTACTGTGAAATGTGACCCGGTAGACGTGAAGAGAATAAAACAGAAATGGAAAATAAATGAACGGGAAGTAAAGATTCAATAAATGGCTTGTGTCACACAGACGGAGCACGGCTGGAGAGACAAATGGGAGCCAGACAGATGAGGCGAGGATTATCCGGGATGCAGCACAGCAAAACCGGCTGATGCAGAGGATGAAAGGGAAGTTTAGAGACTGGGGGCCTGGGTGGCTCAGTCAGCTAAGCATCCGACTTTGACCCAGTTCATGATCTCACAGTTGTGGGTTCAGTGAAGCTGGCACAGAGCCCAGAGCCTGCCTCAGATTCTGTGTCTCTCTCTCTCTGCCCCTCCCCTGCTCATACTCGGTCTCTCTCTCTCAAAAATAAACATAAAAAGTTTTAAACTGGGGCACCTGGGTGGCTCAGTCGGTTAGGTGTCTGACTTTGGCTCAGGTCATGAACTCACAGTCCATGGGTTCGAGTCCCATGTCGGGCTCCGTCCTGACAGTTCAGAGCCTGAAGCCTGCTTCACAGTCTGTGTCTCCCTCTCTCTCTGCTCCTCTCCCGCTCATTCCCTGTCTCTCAAAATAAAGATATAAAAAAAAATTTTTTTTAGGTTTTTAACTAAAAAAAAGAAATGTAGAGATTGGATCAGACAGAGTCCCAGAAGAAAAGAGAACAGGGAACAGAAAATAATGTGAAAAGAGTTATTTCTTCCAGAATGGGTAAAAGACATCAATCTACAAATTCAAGAGTTCTCAGGAATCCCAAGGAAATTTCATAAATAAAAATGCACACCTAAACAAGTCCAAATGAAATCTGAGAACACCCATGAAAATCTTAAAAAGAGAGACAAATAACAAAGCTTGCCCTCCCAGTAGTGACAGGCTAACAGCCAATTTTCTTTTTTTAAAATGTTTATTTATTTTTGAGAGAGAGACACACACACAGAGTATGAGTTGGGGAAGAGCACAGAAAGGAGACACAGAACTCGAAGCAGGCTCCAGGTTCTGACCTGTCAGCACAGAGCCCGACGCAGGGCTCAAACTCACGAACAGTGAGATCATGACCTGAGCCGAAGTCAGACACTTAACCAACTGAGCCCCCGCGTGCCCTCGTTTTCAACAACAGAAACAGAAGCCTGGAAGAGGAACTGAGGGCTGCCATCAGAGGGACGGGCCAGCCTGGAAGCGGCCCCCTCCACCAGGGCCAGCAGACTGCTCGCTGCCCACCACGCTGACCGTGGCCTGTGAGGGGTGCGGCTGGAGACTCCGCCAGCCGGGACACACCCAGACTCCCAGCCCCTGGAACCGATGACATCATGTATAATAACGGACAATAAAGACATTATAAATGGTAATGCATGTTTTCTTGTTTTGAACTACTGACATTGGGAGTCAGCTGTTATGCAGGAATAGATCATTAATAGTTAGAATTCATCTGCCCAACCTGCCATCAGACAGAGCCACTCCCCAGCAACTTAAAAATAAAGACGCAAGGCGCCTGGCTGGGTCAGTCAGTGGAATATG
Source organism: Mungos mungo (assembly GCA_004023785.1). Lineage (NCBI taxonomy): Eukaryota > Metazoa > Chordata > Mammalia > Carnivora > Herpestidae > Mungos > Mungos mungo. The sequence continues at coordinate 25,578 of PISW01006931.1, forward strand.
TAACCCTTGGTCTTGGGGTTTTGAGTTTGAGCCCCACGTTGGGTGTAGAGATTACTTAAAATCTTTAAGAGGCACGTGGGTGGTTCAGTGGGTTAAGTGTTTGACTTCAGCTCAGGTCATGATCTCACGGTTTGTGGGTTTGAGCCCCGCATCGGGCTCTGTGCTGACGGCTTGGAACCTGGAGCCTGCTTCGGACTCTGTGTCTTCCTCTCTCTCTTCCCCTTCCCCACTTGTGTTCTGTCTGTCTGTCTGTCTCTCTCTCTCTCAAAAATAAACATTTAAAAAAATTAATGATAAAATACAAATACAAAATCTTTAAAACTTAATGAACTAATTAATATACAACACAGACGGGGGGGAAGGGGAGAGGCCTGGAAAATCCACAATCTAGCAACTCTCAGTGGAGAAGAGAGAATCCGCCACGCTGCATTCGTTTTCTAGTGGCGCCATAACAAAGCACCGCAGGCTGGGAGCTGGAACTACACACTCGCATGGCGTCCGCTCTGGAGGCTGGCGGTGGTCCCTTCCAAGCGACGTGGGGGCAGTCCCTGCCCCGCCATTCTCTGTGTAGACGTGTAGATGGTTGTCATTCTGTGCAGACATGTAGCTGGTTGTCATTCTCTGTGTAGACCTGTAGCTGGTTGTCATTCTCTGTGCAGACGTGTAGCTGGTTGTCATTCTCCGTGTAGACGCGTAGATGGCCATCCTGGTTCCTCCTGAGGGATGGGGGAGAGGTCCCTGTCCCCGCCATTCTCTCTGGAGTGTAGATGCGGTCTTCCTCTGGGTCTCGTCACTCCATCCTCCCTGTGTGTGTCTGTCTGTGTGCGAACTCCCCCTTTCTATAAGGACACCAGTCATGTTAGGGCCCACTGAGGGACCTCTTGACTTGATTACCTCCATAAAGACCCAATCTCCAGAAAAGGTCACGTTCTGTGGGACTTGAGGGTCAGGACTTCAACATATTAATTTGGGGGATGGGGGACACAATGAAACCCCTAATACATAGTGAAGAATACTTAGATACAGACTGAGTATTATTCAGACACACACTCGGTGTTTGGAATTGCAAGTTCGTTCCATTCCCCAAATAATTCCTGCGTATTGTTTTACTTGGATCAAAGTGAGGCTGTAACTGTAACATTCATTTATCTTGCCTGTCGTGTATGCAACTGTGGGGTCCGACGTGGTCTGGAGAGGTTCTTTATTATAGCTTTGCTCTTTTGTTATCGGTTTTAAGAAAACACAATGAAAACGAAAATGCTGCAAATATGTCAACTTGGCATTAGATACAGCCCGTTTAATGTGGCACTTGGCTGAATCCAATCACGGCATTGTTTATGGATGAACTTGTCCATTCATCCTCATCAATCACATCTCAGCTAATTAAAATCCCAAATGGAAGTGGTATCTCAGTTGTCCTGAAGCCCAGTTCTCCGCTGAATCTATCCATAATGAAATATGAAGATAATAAAATTATTCTAGGGGTGAGCATTTAGGGTGCACTTCCAGAACTCATCAACAGTGCGCCCCTGCACGCCCACAAGGCTGACACTGTGGTAGAAACGCAGCAAATGAAACCAGGGGCCGGGTAAGAAGTCCTCACTGAGCGCAGCCTGCATGGTGAATTAAGACTTCAACTTCCTGGGTGCAGGCTAGGGACACACGGCAGAAAGGTGGAACTCAAGCTCATGTTCCAGAAATAGCTCCCTTTTCTTTATACACGGGAAGGACAGTTGCTCTAACAGTGCTGAGGCATGTGCCTGTGTGTGCTTCGTTCCACACAGCCCTGACTCCCCGCAGTCAGAACAAAAAGCCCTTTCATACAAAGGCTTTGGGGGAAGGCTGCCCCAGAGGACATCTGGTAAACCAGGCACAAGCTGGGCAGAACTGTGGATGTCTTTGCTGCTGAAGGCAAGGATTAGATGAACACTGTCCACATTCCACTGGACTGGACTTTCTGGAATGACGCACAGCAAGACAATTATCCCAGCAGAAAAGTACATGGAAGAAATGAGAAAAAAATAGATGGAGACCAATCTGTGAAACAGCAGAGCACACTAACTTCATTGAACAATCATAAATATTGCTACATTGTCCGGAGGCTTTAAAATACCCATGTTGAGGGAAAAAAAAACAATAAAAGAAGAATCCCATTATTTCAGGCAAGGCATCACAGTGAAGCAATGAATGCTCAAAGCAGGATACATGTCAGAATAATGAAAGTTATATTTAAATCAAAGGTTCTGAGCTAACCCTGCCAAATTCCAGTGGAGGGCTAGTCAAATAAACCAGAGAGAAAGAGTCCAGAAAACAAAGAGACGCAGAGAACACTGCTCCTCAAAGGAATTGCCTGGGCTTTTGTCCTCTTTAACTGCGGGCTTTCTCTCTTGGTCCCATTTGATGGCCCAGAGCCATTCCAACAGAGCTGGCTTTACAAAGGACCCAGGAGGGGCTCCTGAAGAAGTGACCAGCACGCTTACAAACTCAGCTCCCCCAAAGGAAATGTTTAAACGCACCAGGGCGTCACAAAGAAAAGAACAGAAAGAACAGGTGTCCTCTCTTCAGAGTCATCCACAACACTCAAATGGAAGCCGTTGATGAGAAAAATAAAACCAGCTAAACTTTTCTAAGCAGGACGGACAACGTTATAACTGATAAAGAAGTAGTTTTAAATAGGACTTCTCCAAAAAAGTTTGTGCTTACAGTTACTTGTATCATTGCCGACAAATTTCAAAACTCCTTCCCTTGTGAGGGATAGATCAGTTTATTTAAATATTCACACATGTCTGAAATATAAACAAGAGAAGCTTAACTGACAGTAACTTAAATAACCTACATATTTAGCAGACGATAATTATAAATAGGTTACAGACATACAAGCTACACTGGGAAGCTGTGGTCGTTAAGCCTTACATGGATCCTACTGCAGGTGAAGGAACAGGAGTGAACATAACTTCCTGGAAAATGGGCGTGCCGGCGGGCGCTCCAAGCCTTCTGTCTGGACAGCCTGACATCCAACAAACAACTACTGACGGAGAGCCTGCTCTATGGCACGCCATGCCGAGACCACTAGGGCCACAGTGAGAAATGGAATAGTCAAAATTCTCTGCCCTCCTGGCATCTGCATTCGAGGAGGGGAAGACCGATAACTGACCAAATAAATAACATATGTCATGTGTTACATGTTGGTGTATTAGCTTCCTGTGGCTGCTGTAACAAATTACAACAAATTCAGCGGCTTGAAACAACACAAATGTATTACTGTCTAGTTCTAGAAGTTAAAAATCCAAAACCCTTCCTTAGATTTGCATACATAAAGTCTAATGGGACACTTAGCAATTCAGTGAAAACTGATAAACTGACTTCAATCTGTAACTTTTACAGACATTCATTAACTTTTTTATTTTAAAAAATTTCTTTTCTTAATGTTTATTTATGTTTTGAGAGGGAGAGAGACACAGAGTGAGTGGGAGAGAAGCAGAGAGAGAAAGAGACACAGAATCCAAAGCAGGCTCCAGGCTCTGACCTGTCAGCACAGAGCCTGATGCAGGGCTTGAACCCACAAACTGTGAGATCATGACCTGAGCCAAAGTCAGATGCTTAACTGACTGAGCCACCCAGATGCCCCACAGACATCCATTATCTTGAGAGCCGTGTCCTTTGGTCCCCACTGACCCCATGATACTCTGCCCTAAATACTATTCTCCTTGATGAAAGTCCTTTCTTCTTACAGGAACTTGATTTAATGCTTATGTACTTCTTCCAGGCTCAGAGCACTCTGCCCGGTGTCTGAGTGCAGAGTACGGTATTACAAAACTGCAACAGATTTTCTGATTCCCCTTCCTGGAGGTCCTTGCTCATTGGGGGCTGGAAATGGATGCTCCCTTGCAGGCGTGAAGCCTCAACAGGCCTAAGTATGGACGCTAGGCCATGTCCTGGGTAGTGCCACTAAGGAATCCCATCTGACCACAGCACTTTATCCCCACTTCCAGGTGACAAGAGTGGGCTCCCAATTTAGGGGAGGAGCAGGGGTTATTAAACTAACGCAAACTCTGGGAACAGGGATGAGGGTTTAGAGGAATGGGAGATGTAGCCTTGGGTCTTAAGGGGGTGACAAGCCAGAATTCAAACCTAATGGAGCTGTCTGTCCACTAACGAGAGACTAGAAAACCTTCCTACTAGAGAGGAGTGTCCAATCTTCCTGGACCTCTGAGTGGGGGAGAGGGGGGGAATTACTCCTATAAAAAAATCACAGTCAAAATATGGATATCTGCATGGTGTAAGAATCCCAAAACAAGAAACCTCATCAGGCACAGCAGAAGCAAATGCACAATCATTCTATAAAATTCCTCCAGCACCTGACCTGGAATGGTAAGGGGAAAACCACACCTGCTATAGATGAGCTCATTATTAACTTACAGGCCCCTCTGAACGTGGGACCTCTGAACGTGGCCCCCTGTGAACATGGGTCCCTCTGAACGTGGCCCCATCTGAACGTGGGTCCCTCTGAACGTGGCCCCCTGTGAACATGGGTCCCTCTGAACGTGGCCCCCTGTGAACATGGGCCCCTCTGAACGTGGCCCCCTCTGAACATGGGCCCCTGTGAACGTGGGCCCCTGTGAACGTGGGCCCCTCTGAACGTGGCCCCCTCTGAACGTGGCCCCCTCTGAACATGGGCCCCTGTGAACGTGGGCCCCTGTGAACGTGGGCCCCTCTGAACGTGGGCCCCTCTGAACGTGGCCCCCTGTGAACGTGGGCCCCTGTGAACGTGGGCCCCTGTGAACGTGGGCCCCTCTGAACGTGGCCCCCTGTGAACGTGGGCCCCTGTGAACGTGGGCCCCTGTGAACGTGGGCCCCTGTGAACATGGGCCCCTCTGAACATGTGCCCCTCTGAACGTGGCCCCCTGTGAACATGGGCCCCTCTGAACGTGTGCCCCTCTGAACATGGGCTCCTGTGAACGCGGGCCCCTCTGAACATGTAATTGACATCCTAACAACTGAAATAATTACTTCATAGGTACCGTAAGTTCCTTTTATTGTGTTTAACACAGTAATGTTTTGGTAAAAAGGAGCAGGAACCACAAAAAAGAAGAGGACACTACATGGAAGTGTCTTGTTAATTACGTGAACAAGATTATCTGAAAGTCACGTGGATTTCTAGAAATGAGATAATAGTTACTGACGGTCTACTACAGCAGAAGGTGCCAGACAGCCCTTCTGAAGCAGGGCAATGATCCTGCACTTGGAACTGGGCACACTGCTCGGTACCCGGTATTGCACACTGAGATAAACCCTGACTTTCGCCTGCGCCACGCTCTGGCACCAACATGGGACGATCTGAACAGCTCGGAAACCGGAAAGTAGCTCTGGGTCTCCTGCCAATGGTCTTTACAGCACTAATTCTCTGTGTTCTTCCCAGGAATGTATTCACCTATATCCTGCGATATGGAAAACGGTGTTCAAGGTTGTGGAAGCATTGAGAACATGTTTCAAAAGCAGAGAAGGGACGAAGAAACCGACGCCCAGCCGTGTTCTACAGCTCTCCGGAACCCAGGGATGTTCCTGCGTGCCGACAGAGGGCCTCTCTGTTCTCAAGTCACACAAACACAAAAGCTTGTTAAGTGAACAACGCTGAACACATTTCCTATTTTTCCTCAATGCAATTTATATTTTTCATAATATAGAAATTTAACGGTGTTCTTGTCGTGCAACATTCAGTTGTGTATGCCCTGTGTACAAGAAAGGATATTTGTAAGGTACGTGACATTGCTTGGATGAGTTCAAAACAAGCTCAAAGCTAAATGGCTGCAGGTATTTACAGAAAACGAATTCAAAATATTAGAACACGGGGGCGTATTCCCAGAGAACTAGCAGTTAACTATCAACCAATATTTGAACAAGCCACTAATCATCAAGTAGCATGTTACTAAGCCAGAGTTAAGTAGTAACCAGATATACCGAACCTTCTACAATTAAAAAATATTGCTTCCAGAAGTTACGATGTGCCCATATGCACCTACAATGTAACTCGACTTTCTGACCCTGGGCGTGCAGAAACGGTCTGCCGCACCTAAGATAGCTTCCTTATCATCTCAAGTCAGCAGAAGTTAGAGAGAGGATGACTTGTGGTGCGGGAGATCTTACTGCCACTACATTCACAAGTATGAATGTGAATGGCTGCTAGAAGGACACTCCTGATGGGATCAGTCATCCAAGTTCCCGTCAGACCTGCTTTCTGATGAAAGTGGGACAAGAATAGCGGTGAAAGTCCCCTAAGGACTCAGGTGCCACTTGTAATGAAGTGTTTTCCATGCAAAAAAAAAAAAAAAAAAAAGCTTCAAACACAACCAGAAGAGTTTGTCGTGCCTGCTTTCCTGTTTAAACGTAGTGACTGTATTCTAACCACAGAAATTTAACCAACCTGTAAAATTAGGTAGAACACAGAAAGTTCATATGGGGTGCGGAGGACAAATGCCAGATCCAACTAGGATTCAACTGTATCTTTCAGATAAATTTGCCATTCTGAAACTAACAAATCTGGAGAAAATTCAAGTCTACTCACCTGTCACTTCACATCTAGTATGTACACATTTTAAGAAAACTCATGGGGCGCCTGGGTGGCTCAGTTGGTAAAGTGCCTGACTTCAAGTCAGGTCATGATCTTGTGGTTTGCGGGTTCCAGCCCCACATCAGGTTCTGTGGTGACAGCTCAGAGCCTGGGGACTGTTTCAGATTCTGTGTCTCCCTCTCTCTGCCCCTCCCCCACTCATGCTCTGTCCCTCTGTCTGAAAAATAAACTATATAAAAACTTTTTTTGAAAAGAAAAGGACTCACGATCCACGTAACAAGACAGAAGACGACTTTCTTCTCCCCCCTTCTACCTATCCATCTTTAGAAAAGGACGTGAGAATCCAGGCTAGGGAGGCCTCACTGTCTCTGCCTCTTTCCGACCTGGGCCGGAAGAGAACACAAAACATTCATGGGACAGGTTTAGCTAACGGAGCTTCTCAAAACTTTCTCAAAATGTCTCCAACAGCAGCAGAGCCAAATGAACATCCCTAGACAATAAGAGGAAGAGGTCATGGCAACTCCATCAGTGTGAAGTTTCTGGCAAAGGAATTTTATTGCTTGTGAATTGTGATTTAGCTCAATAAATTAGTGCAAATTTTGCCTCTTAAGTCATTCTCTAGCCATATGAGTTTTAGCACAGGAAGGATGGTTTAAATTACTTGTCACGCCAACTACAGATACAGGTCTGCGGGGAGATGAGCTGTTTACCCGGGGCTTGTGGATCCCTGGCACACTTCCTCACACCCCTGAGGGTAATCTGCATGTCAGGCTGAGGCAGGAGGTCACGGGGCTTGAAAGTCTGCGGGCTCTCTGGGACCACCCATAGGGTTGAAACTCACTTTTGCAACTTACTCAAGGATAGAATTTTTAAACAATCAAACATTCCGCTAGCAACAGGAAAGGGAAGTAAAGTGCATAAGCAAACTAACTCGGAGCCTCCTTCTATGATCTCTGCATCCCTCACACATCCTGCACTGACGTCACATGCTGTCTGTATCAATACTGTTCTCTGTGTCTTCCTGTCACCTCTCACCTGTGACTGATAAACCCACAGGAAGCAAGATACTGTGCCTGATCACTTCTCTGAATGCCCTTCTACACTTAGTACAACAGATCACCAATTTGTGATTTGTGATTACAGCGTGCGTGCATTGTTCCATCAGTTCAGCATCCAACTCTTGATATCGGCTCAGGTCATGATCTCACTGTCCGTGAGACAGAGCCCCCACCAGGCTCGACACTGACAGGAAAGAGCCTGCTTGGGATTCTCTCTCTCCCTCTCCCTCTCTCTCTCTCTCTCTGCCCCTCCTCCACTTGCTCTCTGTCTCAAAATAAATAAGTTGACATAAAAAAAAAGAACTTGTGATTAGTAGAATTAAGGAAGCGTTTTGACAAGACACCTGTTTAGGCCAGTGTTCAGGAGCTGAGCCAGCAATGCAAAAGGACTTTAAAATCAAAGCTCTTCTTTAATCCACAGGGAGTATAGGAATCCACAAGCTTACGGAATCTCTTCCAAAATTTCTGGGAAGAAGATGAATTCAGGAAGAAAAAGAGGAAAATTGTAAAGTCAGTCCTCCACAGTGGGGTTTTACTATTTTGTTTAAAACAATCAGGGGCACCTGGGAGGCTCCGTCGGTTAACGTCCAACTTCAGCTCAGGTCATGATCTCACGGTTCGTGGGTTCGAGCCCTGCGTCGGGCTCTGTGCTGACAGCTCAGAGCCTGGAGCCTGCTGCAGATTCTGTGTCTCCCTCTCCCTCTGCTCCTCCCCTGTTCTCTCTCTCTCTCTCTCTCTCTCTCTCTCTCTCTCTCTCTCTCAAAAATAAATTTTAAAAAAACATTACAAAATTAAAAAAAATAAAATAAAATAAAACAATCAGTAAAAAACAATCAGCACATGCAACATACCACTAAGTTCAGGGCCTTTCTGTTAATTCCCATTAAAGTCAATAATAAGTAAATGCTGCCCATTCTTTATTGTGATTTAACCCCAGGGTCCCTCTAGCATAAGTAAAATTGACTTTGTTTAGAAATCTCATCTGCCTACTTGATGGCATCGTGAGGGCACCTGATTTCCATACTACTCCCTGAAACAAGACACACACACCTGAAGGAGGTTCACTGGCATTTTTAGTGGTCATAGACTTCTGTCAGCTGAAATACACTCACTATTCAAAGAATCTAGCCCATTTGCCTAATCTCAAGACAAAAATGTCGGTCTACTCTTAGCAACAACAAATATTTCTTTATAGTGGGAAACATGGCAGGCATCAAATGCTCTCACTGAGCTTATACTTGATATTTTTTGCCACAAATGAGTTAAGACAACGCACACACTGGAAGCCCAAACTGAATTTGGCTGATAAACATATTTTGTTTTTCCTGAATACCATTTAAAAGAAAATCAGAACCAAAGCTGAGCCAATATCTAAAACTCGGGAAAATGATGCCAGGCAGTCTTGAACGTCAGGCATTTGGATCACTGGGCTTGTATTCATTCCTGTCAAGGACGGCTTGGAGCGGAGGAGCAGCTGCAGCCCCTTACCCAGGACCCAGGCCCTCCAGCCAGCCTCAACCCCCACTGCTCCCTATGTACCCTGGCACTGCACGGGCCTCAGTTCCCAAGCATCATGGCATCAGAACCGTTGCTTTGACAATAGAAAAATATTCATCTGACCTAATGTCTCTGTTAAATATGGAGACAAACAACAAAAGAGGTATCTATTTCCATTCTTACATCTTCCATATATTAATGGCCCACTTCAGTCACTTCTATTAACTACCGGGTCCCTGTGTGCCAATGACTTTCCAACCACTGTGGTGAGAAGATTATAAACCTAGTTCCGAGGAAACCTCACTTGGATGTTATTAGGAAGAATGTTGGCAAAATACAAAACGTTATGTGTTCTTGGAGCTCAATCTCTGTATGCACATAGTGGGATCAAATGCTGGAGTGGGAATAAAGTCCCACAGTCCCAGCCAGTTCTACGATCTGTCTCAGTCATTGCTAAGCAGCTTCACACACGGGAAAAGCAAGTGGCGGAATATGTGAAGTCTTCCCCATATCTAAACAGCCCTGAAATCTCTGTGGTGTCCAACTGTGGGCACCGGCACAATGTCCACTCCCATGATCATCAAACTGCACAGAAGCAAGGGTCCAACAGGGAACCACAAAGAAAATGCACCTTCTCTCTGTCTTCTCAAGGACAAGGGCACTTCCAACTTCTGTCTGGAATACGTAAAGCCGGAGAGAGTATTACCCCTATTCTAATAACACATATTCTTAAAAAGCCAGATCACTCATAGAATCATTAAGCTCCTTGAACTCATCAGAGAACTAAGGTCACAGGGCAATCAACAAGCCTGACTCTCAAGACAGACAGACCGAAACCTCCAGAGAGAGACAGCATAATAGCACAGGAAAGTCCAGCAAAGGACTAGTTACCCCATAAGAGAAGGAAAGAAGAATCCATCTAAACTTTTTCGTGAACTACAAAAAGCCAAGTGTGGGCTAGCAGGAGACTAGGGAATCCCTGAGACCACGGGCACAGGGGGTGTGCGCCCCTCACAGGCTTTTTTCATGACAGCCACCGTGTTCTCATTAGAAAGCCAGGGAGCAAGTACAAGATGGGAGAAAATCTAGGTAATACAAGCGTGGCAGCGAGCAGTAGGCACCACAGGGGGAAAAGCATTACAGTCAAGAAAACATAACCAAAGTAAGAGATAACCATGTATTAGAACTATCCGATGAGGAGTAACTACGAATATGTGAAATGTGCTACATAACATACAGAAAATATGCATAAAGTAACACAATTTTGGCAGAGATATGGAAATTCTAAGAGTCACAAAGAAATGCGAGAATATTTGAAGCATGATAACAAAGATGAATAATGCCTTCAACCGGCTCATCAGTGGACTCAGACAGCCAAAGCCAGACTTAGTAAACTTGAACAGAGGTCAACAGAAATTACCCAAACTGAGATATTAAGAGAAACAGGAATAACTAAAAACAAACCAGAACACAGCATGTGAGTTGTGGGACAGTATCAAAAACATCTAACAGGGATGATTAGATTCCCCAAAATAGGAAGAGAGACAAAAAATAGCAAGATAAATATTTCAAGGGATAGAGAAGCTAACAATGATCAATAAATTAATAAATAAATAAAAGATATCAAACCACATTTCCAATAAGTGCTCTAACCCGGTTAAACACACACACACACACACACCTCTAAACACAACAGAATCAAACTGTAAAGAGTCAAAGAGAAAATCTTAAAGGCAGCCAGATCTTGGGAGAGGGGAGATATATTATGTAATTACGCAGAGAAATGAAGGTAAGAGTCACAGCAGACTGCTCATTGGACACTATGAAAACCAGAAGATGATGGAGTGACATCTTTAAAGTACTGAGTGAAAAAGAAAAATTGAATCAAGATACTAAACCCAGAGAAAACATCTCTTAAAAAAAAATTAAAAACTGTTTCAGACACACAAAAACCAAAAATACTTATTACCAGCAGACTGGAGATACAAATAACACTAAAGAAAGTTGTTCTTCAGATAAAAGGAGTATGATAAGACACAGAAACTTGGTTCTAAAGAAAGAAAGAAAGACTTGCAGAAATTGACTTATTAAAAATATAGAAGACATTTTTTCTTCTTTTTAATGGCTTTACAAGACTTTTCACTTTCTAAAGCAAAAACAGAAGCACTGTATTGTGTGTTTATAGCATAAGTAAAACGAAATGTATTCCAAAGTAGCATAAAGGATGCGGGGAGAAAAGGGAGCCTGCTGATGTAAGGTCTTTATACCAGCTGAAGTAATGTAACAGTATTTGTAGTCAGACTGTGACTAATTAAAGAAGTATATTACTAACTATACATAAGCAAAAAAAATGTTTTAAGGTATTAATAAAAAGGCAATAGCAGAGACAAAATTGAATCATAAAAATAATTTATCAAACCAGTAAGATAATTGATATACCATAAGTTAAAGAAAGGCTGAGCCTGCTTAAATGCCAAAAAAAAATTTTTTTTAACATATAGAAGCATAGAAACCAAAGATCAAGTCTAGGTTCTAAGTATTTCCACCAACAGTCACCAATAAAATGCAAAGACTAACCATCTATCTTTTGAAAATTAGGTTAAACAATCAGAACAAACACTAATTACGTAGACATGATTGAAGATGTGGAAGCATAAGCTGTGACACAGAGCAGCCCCTGTTGAGAGAACAGATCACCTAATCGATGACCACATTACCCGTCTACCAGCTTACGCTATTGATTCAAATTCAATTTCACACGGAATTACTCATTCTTGAACTGCATTTGTAACACTTGATTGTCTCTGACTTTTCATTGCTGATACAAAAGCAAAAGCTTCTCAAGAAAAGCTTAGTAAAAAGTAATTTCATTCCATTTTATTTTAGTCTCTGAATGCAGGTCAAAAAGATCAGTACAAAACCAAAAGGTCGATTTGGCTCATTAGCATGATATGAATAGCTCCCAGAAGAGAAAATCAGTCCTAAAATAATCCCTAAGGGGGAAAAAAAACTGCAGTAACTACAAAGTACCTGTATGTTTATGGACCAAGATTTAGTCATAACTCCACTTCTTACCAAAAAAATGTGTTGGAGCACCTGGGTGGCTCAGTCAGTTAAGTATTCAACTTTGGTTCAGGTCATGATCTCACAGTCTATGAGTTCTAGCCCCACACTGGGCTCTGTGCTGACAGCTCGGAACCTGGAGCCTGCTGCAGATTCTGTCTCCCTTTCTTTCTGCTCCTCCCCTGATCACACTCTATGTGTATCTCTCTCTCAAAAATAAAATAAAAACTTTTTAAAAATTAAAAAAAAAAGAGGGGCACCTGGGTGGTCAGTCAGTTAAGTGTCCGAATTCAGCTCTGGTCAGGATCTTGTGGTTCATGGGTTCAAGCCCCACATCGGGCTCTGTGCTGACAGCTCAGAGCCTGGAGCCTGCTTTGGATTCTGTATCTCCCTCTCTCTCTGCCACTCCCCTGCTCGTGCTCTGTCTCTCTCTCTCTCTCAAAAATGAAGAAAACATAAAAAATATTTAATAATAATAATAAAAGAACTGCTGTAACCATCTATCCACCTCTTGATTCTCCCAATGAATGCTTGCTACTCATTCTATGTCAGATATTCATATAACAGATAACAAGACTTCTTGACGCTAAAGATATCTATATATCTATATATGTAATTCTGGTTGTAAGTTCATTATGAAATTATTTCTATTACAGTCACAATAAATTAAAGCAGCAATGTAGTGGGCATGATAAACGTAGTATAAGAACAAAGAAATCACTAAATCTCCAAAGATGTATTTCGATGGTTTTGAAATTCCATAGGTTTTGAAAGGCAAAGTTCAAATACTCATTAGGGACTTAGATATTTTTTTTTCCCCCAAATAAGCGCTCTCTGAAATGCAGTTGGTCATAGAGAAAGCATTCCATTCGTGGGCTTCAGAATCTTCTGTTGGCCCATCAGCAAATACTTATGTTGTGACTATGTCCATGCAAACGTTCTAGACCAGGAAGGCTTCATAGAGATGACAAGAGGTGGACACACCCCACATCACATTCCTCTCCGAGTTCAAACACTGGTTAGCTTAATCAAGTGTGAAACTGCCAACTGGACTTCCTCGACGCACAAAAATGGCAGCTTCATAAGGTTCAACTGAATAGCCTTCTGACCTGGACACGTGGCATGCCACGGTTCTTGTATCTTCTTCTCTAAAACTGAATTGTTGACTCACCTCTGAGATTTCTTCATAAAAATTCATGCATATGATCCAGAAAAAAAAAATCACAGAAAGTGAAGACATCAATCTAAGGAACTGACAGTCTAATGTGGGGAGGTAAAATAGCTACAGATGAAAATCCTAAATACCACAGATCTGGCCAGAGAATAAAGAACCCTAGACAGGTTTTTAAAAATATTTCTCATGGAACTTGTGAGCAGATAAAGAAGACAGGAAAAAACCTTAGAACGTATCTCCTCCTAATGAGGCAATTTCTGTTACGATACATGAAGCCATACCACAGTCATGCCTACTTCAGGGATCGACTGCGGGAAGTAGGGAGGATTATTTTTCAAAGCTGGGCTGTCTAGTTTTCTCACGCCAGCGTAAACAGTTGAGATTTTTGGTTGTACTTACATAATGAAGAGTTATAAGCTTCGGGTATCAATTCCCTGCTTTCTTGATACACTCAGACCACAAAATACACTCTGGTCCCGCACCTGCCTAAGAAAACCATTCTTCTTGGTAATTCCAAAAGTATAGAAGATGCTTATCCAGGACTTATCTTCGTAGAAAGAGCATTTCCAAAAACTAATAGTGTTTTATCTTAGCAGAGTAACGCCCACATTTGACCCCACTTCTGCTTGTCATTTTCCTTTTCCTGTGACCAACGCAAGTGTCCGCTGTATCTCCCATTTCTGCTCATTGGGAATTCTTGCCACAAACTCCTGAGGCCACAAAGGGAGGCCCACAACCATTTCCATGTGCCAACTTTTTATTTCTGCTGAAAGCAGACTCAACAGAACTTCCTCACCAAGGAAAAAACCATGGGTAAATGATCTGCTAATGGGCTCCCCTTTGAGGGGAAGGGGGTGAGGAACATGATTTCACTGATGCTTAACAGAAGACTGAGCAGAGCAGTACTGCGCTCAAGAAGTCCACAGATGAGGGTTATTTAAATAGACACAGCTTCTTTCTTTTCTTCCCCTTATTTTTCCCTAGCACTTCAAAATCTAGCAAAGCTGATCACTAATAAAATTCTACGAGAACACACTTGACTAAGATATTGACTAGTAGTAAATAATCTCACCCAATTTACTCCAGTGTCTTCCACAAACATGATAATTTTGTATGTAAGCCATGAAATGAAAAACTAGAGAACATTCTGGAGTATTCTGAGGGTGGTTAAGTTATATTGTCCATGGGATAATTTACCTTTAAAATGGTTCAGTATAGGGTCTCCTAGGTGCTCAGCTAGTTAAGCATCTGACTCTTGATCTCAGTTTAGGTAATGATCTCACGGTTCATGGGCTCAAGCCCCACACTGGGCTCTGCACTGACAATGTGGACCCTGCTTGGGATTCTCTCTCCCTGCCCCCTCTCTCTGCCCCTTCCCTTCTTGCTCTCTCTCAAAATAAACAAATAAACTTTTTTCAAAAAAGAATAAAATAGTTCCGTATAAGACAGCGGCAATACATGTACACAGCGTCTTGGTAAATGTTAACGCATGCACTAGAGGTGGCTGCTTAGCATCATCAGAACTCACACTTCAGAGGTGGCTTTCAGGCACTTCAACTAGTGTTAAGATGGACACCGCATGGCATATCAATTAAAGACCTGAAGAATCTGGTGTTCAGCTACGAGGACGTATGAAGATCAGCAAGCTGGTCAAAGAGCTGCGCCAGAGACAGAGTCAACGTGTGACGGTCATCAGTATTCCATGACCTGACATTAAGGAGAAACCTATAGTCACCGGGCTCCGCTACCAAGCAGCCAGGTTCTGCCTTCCAATATGACAGTATGAAAATGATACACCATACAGTACGGAAGGCATACAAGTATGGTCCTGCAGGAAAGGACAGAGGAAAACACTACTAGATTACGTGATATTATTAAGTAACCATTAAAACAAAAATATACACTTTGGAAGATAAGAAGCATGTACCAAGAGCAAAGCACAAAGGCCACAGAGTGAAAGACTTCTTTGAAAAAGGTTGTTAACATACAAAACCGAAGACAGTTTGAGAGAACACTAAGCAATACTCATCAATAAACACAAATGCAGTGAGGGCTTCACTCACACCTACTTAAACTCAAGCTCTCTGCAATCGACTGCTGCACAGCACCAGCTCCGAACCTGTGGCTTAGCGCCATTCTGGGTGATTCTTAGTCCCCACAGCTCCGCAGGCCGGCCAGGCTCTGCTGGGGTCCGTCATGGGGCTGGAGCTCAGAGGGTTTCTCCCCCTCTCTTTTCCTTCGCAGCTGGAAGTCTGAACCCCTGAGGGTGCTCAGTCTTCTCTCTCCTCCAAAGAGCCTCGCCTGGAGCTCCGCCACCACGGGTCCTGACAACAGGGCGCCCCTCCTCCCCTCGCAGAGTAACCCTGCAGCAGCTGCTTCTCCAGGGTGAGCGCTCTCAGCATGCGGGGTGCAGGCTTCTCTCGACCTGGACCTGCCTGTGCCAGCCCCGCAGCAGGACTTCCAGCACATTCCACCAGACAAAGGCAGGGCCCGGGACCGGCCAGAGTCAAGGGAAAGGGGCCAGGGGGCATGGTTCACTGACAGACAGGGCCACGTATAACAACCACACACATGACTCAACGTGTTTCAAAGAGGTTAAACATACACGGGGCGCCTGGGGGACTCAGTTGGTTATAGCTTCCGACTTTGGCTCAGGTCATGATCTCATAGTTCATGAGTTCGAGCCCCACACTGGACTCTTGTGCTGACAGCTCAGAACCAGGAACCTGCTTCACATTCTGTGTTTCCCTCTCTCTCTGCCCCTTCCCCATTGGCACTCTCTCTCTCTCTCAAAAATAAAAAAATAAAATAAAATAAACCATTTAAAAATTCGGGGGGGGGGCAGTTAAACACAAAAGAATGATCACGATGTCAGATAGATGCCAACAAAAAGAAACCATAACTTGTCAGTCGAATGAAGAGAATGTGGTAAAGTGACACAAATAAAACAACGAAGGACACTTGATGACACTACAGTTCTTAAGAGATTCATAATAACTAAATATTAGTATATCAAATAAGTACCTCTCATAAAACAAATTACAGGTAACAAAAACATGTTAGGAGTGAGAGAGAATTCATTTCCTCTAGCTCATTAAAGACCAACTATAAATCTTTAAGGACCTCATTAACATGATTAAAAAGGCAGACCTGACGGAAAGACATCAAACTGGCAACCGACAGCCAGAAACCACCGCCCCTTCAACTGCCTGTGTGGCACTCACCAAAACCACCACAACTAACCAACTGGTTAATAAGGCCTCAAGCTATTTTAAAAATAGAAATAGAACAAAAAACATTCTACAATTAAAGTGTGAATAAAAGCAAGATAACAAATTAAAAAATATAAAAGCTCTGTGGCTAAGAAATTTTTAACAATTTTGACTCTTTAGTCACAAAGGAAATCCAAAACGGAAATGAAGAATGTCTAGCAAACAAAGATAATACAACCACCATTTATAAGACCCTACAGGACACACTCAAGGTGATACTAGAAGAAAATCTAGTCTTATGGAGCGCCTGGGTGGCTCCGTCAGCTGAGTGTCTGACTTTGGCTTAGGTCTTAAACTCACAGTTCCTGAGTTCAAGCCCTGCGTTGGGCCCTGTACTCATAGCTCAGAGCCTGGACCCTGCTTCAGCTTTTGTGTGTGAGTGTGAGTGTGTGTGTGTGTGTGTGTGTCTCACAAAAATAACTAAACATTTGAAAAAAGAAGAAGAAAATATATAATCTTAAACATTTATTGTTCTTAAATATCTATTCTTAGTAAAGAATGAAAACAAGTAATTTAAACATTATGTTCTAACACTCAGAGAATAATAAAATAAATCAGAAAGAATAAAAAGGAAAATTAAATTAGTTGTAAATATAAAACAATACAACTAACAAATAAATTTGAATGCTTTTTAAAAAAATTAAAAAGATAAACTATTCACCTCACTTTTAACAGGAGAGTATATAACACTAAAAAAAATAATACTGAGTATGATCATAGGTTCAGAGTAAATTAAAGGAATTGTAAGATTATAATGTTTCTTAACTCTATGTAAATAAATTTTAAAACTTTGAAAAAATGTGTAATTTCTAGGAAAATATAAAATGTCAAAACTGATAAAAGATAGAAAATCACATCATTTAAATGTAAAATACAGAAAATAGCCAGAGCTAGTCATTAAAAAAAAAATAGGCAGAGGCCTTAACTGACAAATTCTGCCAGACCTTAAAGAAAAGACAATCCAAAATTTTTCTAAAAGAAAATGCAAAAGTTCTTTGAATTCTTCTAGGGCACAGAAACAGAAGGAAAACTTCACAATTCTTTTTAGGAGATAGATACTGATTCCAAAGTCTGAGAAAGACAGCAAATTATCTGTCTTATATACGATTATTTATAAATAATAATACAAAAATTGCAGGAAAGAATTAGCACCAGAATCTAATACTAATGAAATAATACAGTATATCAATAAATAATACAATATGATCAAACATATTTTCTCCCAGAAATAAAAGGATAATTAAATATAAAGCATATATTTTTTCATATAATGGATCTAAGTAGAAAAAGTAAATGATCATCTCTACAGACACTGAAAAGACATGTTCCAAAACTCAAACTGCATTCTTTATCAAAAGAACCCAATAAAATAGAGAAAGATATTCCTTAACTTGATAAAATGTAATAAACTTAGTCTGAATATTAATGGATAAAAAAGAAACATCTACTCCTGCCAGCACTACCATATAATATTTTACTGGCAATATTAACCAATCCAAGTATATAAGACAAAAAATACTAGGCAGAGGTTAAAGAATGAAAGTAACATCATCCTTATTTGCACATGTGATTATATGCCAGGAAAAGATATGAAAAATAACTGGAAAGCTACCTACATAACACTAAAAGAGAGCTTAGTACCCTAACAGATCACAAAGAGTCAGAAATCAATAGCTTCCACATATGGAATAAAGCAACTTAGAAAAACTATTGGCCTAAACAATCGCACAATACCAATAAAAGGTAAAATATCTAGGGACACAAAAAAGTGTGAACACTTATTAGAAAGAGACTGTAAAACTCCACTGAGAGACACAAAAAGGGCTTGGACCAACGGAAATAACACACTGTGCCTTTGGCTAGGAAGAGCCAACACAGTAAAGATGTGAGTCCATCCTATGCTGTTTACAAATTTTACATCTCAATACAAACACTAACTTTGGTGGGAAGGGGGCACAGAGTGTCAAAGAGGAATCAGGCAAGCTGATTCTGATGGAGGTGTGGGAAAATAAACAGAACAATCAAGAAAACTTTAATCCAGAAAAACAAAGGGAGTCCAACCCTCAGATATGAAAACATAGTGAAGCCACAGAAATGAAAAGTAGTACTGGCTTATGAAGAGACTGACTGATGGAACTAAAAAAAGAAAATCCCCATATAGACCCAATACATAAGGGGACTTGGGACATGATAAAGGTGGCACTTTGAAATAGTAGGGAAAATGAACACAATGATAAACAACACTGAGACACGCAACCAGGGGTTGGATCAAAACTTCATGCTGTACAATACAACAGATTCAAGTGCATCACAGATTTACCCCTAGAAAATTACACCATGAAATTTTCGGGGGGGAAAATAACTAAATATCTTCATAAACTGAGTGCAGGCGGGACCCCTGGGTGGCTCAGTTGGTTAAGTGTCCAACTCTGGATCAGGTCAGAGGTCTCAGGGTTCATGAGATCAAACGCCGCGCTGGGCAAACTGACAGCTCAGCCTCGCAGTCTGTGCATCCCTCTCTCTCGGCCCCTCCCCGGCTCCTTTTCTCTTCTCTTTCTTTCTCTCTCTCAAAAATAAAATAAACATTAAAAAATTTAATAAACTAAGAGCAGGGGAGGACTTTCCACTCAGATATAAAACAAGAAGACATAAAACATTATTGACTTTACCTATATAAAAACAAAAATCCTCTTTATGGAAAAAAAAAAACACCTCCCTTTCTTTCTTTTAAAAAATCTTGTGTTTGTGTTTGTTTGTTTGCTCTCCACTTGCTTAGAAGGCTAAAATCCAAAGTGCAAATACAGAGATTTCTGGTGAGCTCCACTTCCTAACCATTCTGTGAAAGGATCAGATAATGGAGCGCCTGCCATTGACTTGGCCCTTCCTCTTAACGTGGCGTCGTGAGAGGCTTTAATGAGGTTACCCCCGAACGATCACTTCGGTCATGGACAGGGCGGCCACTGACTGGTCACCCCCCACAGTGTCGCCACACCTCCTGGGCGTCTCCAGGCTCTCTTGAAGGTCTCATTGGCTTTCAAACTGGGCAAGGTTGACCCATACCTACACACTGGCTTTAATCGGACCCCTGCATAACCGGATGGCCCATTAATCCAACTGTAACACTTATCCCATCAGACTCAAGATGTTTAACAGAGCGGTGATTCAGTCCAGAATGAAGACAACTGATATTAGTGACCGTATAATTTGTTCCAATTGTTCAGTCATATAATTTTTGTTAATGGGTTTATATAAACATGTACCAGAGGGCTGTGCAATGTGTGTAATGTTATGCCCAGATTTTAATATCGTCCCCTAAAACCAGAGATTACCTGGGAGACCGAATCACGCATGCAAAAGCAAAGGGCTTTGTTACGAATTTAGGCCCAGCCAGCCTAAACTCGGGCTCACAGACTTCAACAACACAGTGGATCCACGTGGAGTGAGCCCCAAACATGGTGGGGCAGGGCCTTTTATGAGTTTGGGAAGGGGAGTTACAAGAAATCGTGACATGGGTACAGTGACCCAATCATAATGGTACAACAGTATTGGCAGCAACTCTAACCATACACACTGTTCAGAGCGTCCGTTACTGTTGGCGGGACCCAATTACAACATTTAGGGTATCTTTGAAATTAACCAATTACAGAGCAAGTTCAGGGTCTTGTTTGGTGACCATGAGGTTAACTTTAACACTAGGTAACAGGGTCTTATCTAAAGTTCCCATCTGCAGGCCTTACCCTTAGGAATGTGGGGAGAGGTAGCTGGCCTTCCCTGATTGAATACCGCACAGTGGTCTCTTCTGCCCCGGGTAATGGTTCCGGAGAGACTGACCTTAGGCCTTCTAGTTTAGAGGGGAAACAAAGCCTGTCATGGCGTCTGTTTGGTTCAGCCTTACAGTAATACATTTTATCCGATAGAAACGGTTCTGTGGTCAATCACATTGGAGACAAGCCGGGTTCATCCAAGTTAAGCAGGTTTACTGGAGACTTTAACATGCTAATTTGCAGGGGCAATCCCCAGCAGGAAGTGAGGTGCACAACACAGAAGGAAGCATTTCCCTAACAATGTTCCACCACGGAATCCATCTGAGCAGTTATACTTTGTTCTGTTTTTATGAGGTGAAACACACGTTGGGAAGTGCTGATTACTTATCAATACAGATACTTCACATTATTCTCTTTTAAAAACTAGTAGATGGAGTCTTTAATCTTAGGAAACTACATAAAAAGCATGTGAGGGATGTCTGGGCAGCCCGGTGGGTTGAGCATTCAACTCTTGATTTCAGCTCAGGTCATGGTCCCAGGGCCGTGGGATCGATCCCCAAGTCAGGCTCCACAGTGAGCATGGAGCCTGCTTAGGATTCTCTCTCTCCCTCTCTCTCCCTCCCTTGCTTCCTCCCTCTCCCTCTTCTTCTGCCCCTTGCCCCTGAATGCTCTCTCTCTCAAATAAAAATAAAGTATGTGAGAAGCAATGGAGGGCAGAATTAATGACAGCTGCTCTGAACTATCTGAGGGTGTGCGGCACTGAAACAATGAGAAACGTAGAAAACACTGGACTGCGGGCGGTCAGGCAGAAAAGCGCCTGGTACTTTCCCTTCTTCCCTTCACATCTCTGCACCCATGTCAGGGAGGTTAAGACGAGAGATGGGCTGTGAGTGCTCACCCTGTCTGCAGTCCATGCCCTCCAGGCCACCCAGACTCCAATTCGAGCCAGCATGGGGGATGGGCAAGAGGGAAGAGGTTGTGACTGAGAAAGAAACAAGCTCAAGATGCACAGCCCTGAGTCTTAATAACCAAACAGGATTCTTCCAATAATAAAAATTAAATAAGATACCATAAAAAGACACCCTTAAAAGATTTTAGCATCAAATGGGTGAGAGGATTCCTCGGGTCTCCGTGATCGTTGTCGTCAGAAAAAAAGGACAACAGTCTCATGCTCATCCTCAGGGAGCTGAAAATCCTCCGTCCTAGCCGAGACCCTCCTTAACTTGTGCAAGCTGCTTACCGGTGCATGGACGGACGTGGCCACTGTTCCCGCTCACAGAGAGCACTCAGGGCAAAAGTGAAGACAATGCAACAGTGAAAAATCCCTTTCTAATGATCGGAACTGCCAAACGGAGCCCCGGGCCACAGCATAGGAACCCTGGGACGTCCGCACTCTGGGCCGAGCTGGAGCGCCCACGCCCACCGTGACTGGAAGAGGATTCTTCCACGGGTGGGAGCCCCGGGGGCAAACCTCTGAAGTCCTTTCCAACTGCACGACTGTGAGCCCCTCCCTCCTCCCTCCACATAAAACACTTCAAAGCCCTGTGCTCTCTCTCAGCTACCCTTGCCAACACAAGCAAACAGTGATGTAAATGATCCAGAACTCTCCAGGGTCTGACTTCTCCTGCCATGCCATTTTCTCATGTAGAAT
>PISW01006931.1:47724-99514 GCA_004023785.1 Mungos mungo
GGGAGGAAGCGGTTTCACGTAGGCGCTTCCCTTCTGAAGGGAAGGGACTGAAACAAGGGGCAGCCACCAAGTCACAAGCTGGACTCCCACTCAGAGCAGTGGGGAACTAGGCAACACTCTGGGCCAATGGGAGGAAGCGGTTTCACGTAGGCGCTTCCCTTCTGAAGGGAAGGGACTGAAACAAGGGGCAGCCACCAAGTCACAAGCTGGACTCCCACTCAGAGCAGTGGGGAGCTAGGCAACACTCTGGGCCAACGGGAGGAAGCGGTTTCACGTAGGCGCTTCCCTTCTGTTACCCTCCTGCTTCCCGCAGGGCTGCTCAGCTGACAGAAGGCTCTCTTCCTCTAGTGCCGTCCAAGAAGGGGCTGCAGGCGCCGCCCGGACCTTTCTACAGCTCATTCGGAATCACAGGTGCGCCTGCTCCCGTCCTGCAGCAATGTCCGCCGCTGCGAGTGCGTGCAGGCAGCCGTCTGCAGGTCACCGGGGTCCCTCCGAGTCCCAGGCTCTCCTTCCGCTGCAGGGGGCTTCTTCCTTATAAAGACTGGCTTCCTGCAGAGAGCCTGTACCAATAGCTTTTGTTTGCTCAAAATCCTTCCAGCATCATCCTGAGGTTTCTAGAACTTAACGCTGCTTTCATAACTTTTAAAATTGTACGTGTTTACCCTTGTCTACATTCCTCAATCCAGTATGTCTTCAATGCCCACTGGGGACTACTTCTCAGCCTGTCCATTTGGTTTCTGTCTTCTTGATATGATTAACTCACCTTCATCCCTTTCTGCGTCTGCCTCTACTATGCCTTCGTTTTTACCGAAAGCTTGTATCCCGAGCTATGTTTGCATCGGGCCCTCACACCCCGCTACTGGCATGTGGGGCCTGATAGTCTCTATTGCCAGGCCCGTCCTGGGCATCCAGGACTGTGAGCGGCCTCCACGGTCCCCGGCTCCTAGATGCAGGTGGCCAGCATCACCTCCCAGGTGTAGTTCCTGATGCTGTCAGACATCCCTAGGGAAGAGGGAGCAAAATCTCACACACACACACACACACACACACACACACACACACCCCAGGGAAACCACCTGCCACACACACAATGGGAGAAGGGGTCCTCAGATCCCTCCAGTGTAATCTTCAGAGAAAGCGCTCCTCCAGGCTGATGCTCAGAGCCTTTGCTTAGACACCAGCGTGAGGATGCCCCCAGGGAAGTGACTCGGGGTATGAATGATGCATGGAGAACGCTTACCCTCTCCCTGGAGAGTCACGGTCACCCAGGCATACATCTTAGAGCCAAGGATCTGGCATATGGAGGTGGTGATCCAGGAGAAGCACCAGGGTTGACAGGCGGTGGAGCCTGCCTGCCGGGAAGCTGAGGGAGGAGACTCAGGAAGACTGAGCTACGGCAGAAGGGACCTGTCAGGTGCAGGCTATCTGGCCATGAAACAGAACTGCCTTTCTGGGGGTCAGAAAGACATGGTTAGATAATCCAGGTTCCAGCAGGCTGGGACCGCAATCACCATGTCCAAGAATCACAGAGCATGGAGCTAACACACAGAAAGTACTGGATTACACCCAGATTCCAAGGCAACACTTGCTGCTTTCCTTGGAGCCTTTTGGATACTGTTGTGGAATGTGGCCCAGGCCCAAAGATGAGTCGAAGATGACTCCATGAAAGGTGCTTTGTGGGTACTGAACAAATGAGGGCTTCAGCTAACCTCCACCCTCTTGCCTATCCTATTACGGTTGCCTCAGAACACGACCTCACTCTCCTTCTCTGAGATGTCTCTTAGCTGTCCACAGGTCTAGAATTTCCCACACATCACGCTACTCACTCCCCTAATGGGATAAATCACCCTTCAACCAAGAGACCCGAGGAAACAAACAAGCAGGAGAAACAGAACACTATGGAATCAGGGAGCCAGGCACAGTCGCCCATTTCGGGTACTTACGTCCACATGCAAAAGCCTACGATTAACTTGTCTAGAGACTTTGCTTTTACATCGAAGGCCAGCGAAACTGATTTCTTTTCTCGACTTCCCTCATCAAGATAAAAGCGAACACCACTTTCCAGTAAAAAAGAATAAGCTAGCATCAATGCATCAACATGGATGGATGTCACAGACACCACGCTGAGGGCAAAAGCCAGGAGACGGGTTCACACGACCAGCCTCCTCTTGCTTGATGTTTCAAGGTCTTGCGACTAATGCTTGGTGATAGAAACTAGAAGCCGTACAGGTGGGTGCAGACACCAAGATCGGAAGGGGCAGGAAGGGGACGTGGGTACCGGACATGAGCTGGATCTCAGTCTTGTGCTGGTCACGCAGGTGCAGACAAGCGTCAGACACCACACTGTGCACAAGATCAGTACACTCTATCGCCTTCAGTATTGATAAGTTACCACTTAGTTAAGAAAAAAACCTCAAGTTGCTTTCAAATAATGTAAGATACTGTCAATAAAAAATAACACAAAACAATTTCTTCTACTATTCTGACCCTAGAAACAAAGCACAATATATTTTTTCTCTACAGGTACCAGAGCACATTGCAATCTTTCTCAAGAGAACACCCAGGTGTATTTCCCATTTCATGAGGGTGACGTTTCGAACTGGGTACAAGTATTACTGTGTCTCGTTTATGGATGCAAGGTTAGTCAAAGTGAAAGGAAGCCGAGCAGACCACCGCCGGCAACATCAGTGCAAACCCCCTGTGCATGGCTGCCATTGAAAACAACATCCTGTAGAACAAACATCCTGGGGGGTAGCATGGATCCTTGTCCCTGGGGACCAACGGATACGCGTCTCAAAAGGTCACCAATGCATCACCTCCACTGTGGGGCGAGACACTTCAGAGCCGGGAGTCAGCAGCCTGAACAAAGGCTTGCTGTGACATGATTCACAAAGACAGCTGCATTTTGCTCTCTGTGTCAGGCACGGCCAAGGAGACGAATGTGCGCGTGCGGCTCTATCTTTTCAAGATCTCTCCACTCGCAGAGGACACAGAAGGTACCTGGGGCTCATTAACACCAAAGACAGTGGTTCAGGGTTTTTTAAAGAGGACCATAGATTTGAGAAAATTGGGGGCAACTGGGTAACTGCCCTAACTTACCTGCCAATTTGGAATTATGTGCAGGGGAGAGAGAGAAGTCTGCTATTAACACTAATCTCTTGAGGCCAGGGTCTAAGCGTCCCTATGAAAGGTCACACCTGAGTTTCACAGCGTAAGTGAATTAAGTACTGCACAAATATGGGGGCCTCGGGTGCTTCACAGGTCCTGACATCTTTTTTAGATAGAAGGTTCCTCTCTACACTGGAAACCTACTTGGGCTCGGACCTGTCCGAGGGAGGGCCCTCGAAAAGTCAGCAAGTTAGCATCATCTGAGAGGCTTTTTCAAACACAGGTCCTCAGGCTCGATCTCTGGAGCTTCTGATTCAGTAGCTTCAGCTTAGGGCCTCAAACTTTGCATCTCTAGAAGCTCCCAGATGATGCCGGCGCTGCCCGTCCCAGGAGCTGGTCCATCCGATCTGGATGTGTCTCTCAGAATTCACGCAGAGCAGGTAAGACAGCAGCTGCCTTCACCCGAAGGACCAGCACCAGTTAAAGCCTATGGATCCACTACCAACGGGCTCACTCCCAGTGCTTTCCTGTCTTTATAACTTCACCCCTTGTCATGTTGCCACGGGAAGATGTGAGTAATTTGCATCTGAGTAATTCAACTGGAAAATGACACTAGAGTCTGAAATCTTCCTAGAAAACAGATGGCCCAGACAACTAGATTCATCTTCAGGCCTACCGTTTTGGTGCTTGTGCTCTAGGATCTATTATTATTATTATTATTATTATCCTCCTCCTCTTCTTCCTTCTCCTCCTCCTCCTCTTTCTTCTTCAGCTAAAGATCTACATCTAGGAACACCAATGTCTTTGCTGTTTTGTTCTAGATATTTTCTGGAGTAATAACGTAAATCACTTTTCAGCCTCCAAGTCGGAAGGAAACGTGGACTGCTCGGAACAGTGCTGTCAGTGGCCGCAAACAGCCTTCTCGGGTGAGGCCCCGCGGGCCGCACAGGGTCTTCCCTGAGCCGGCTGACAAAGGTGCAGATGAATAAGCCAGGAAAGCAGGAAAAGTCTGAAGTAGAGACATGAAGAATTCACGGGAGTCCTTTACCGCAGTATCGCCTGGGCTGTCTGCAGGGCACACGCCCGGTGCCACATGCGAAAGGCAGCAAGTACTGACAAGAGAAAATGTTACCTGTCAAGCAAATTCAAAAGAAGTCAAGAAAATGGTTTCAACACACTCTAATGGCATCCATTTTAAAGCATTAGGGTGGAAATGAGACTTTTCTGAAAGTTCAGCTGGCAAATCATCCACGGCCTCTCTGAAAGCTGCTTACTGATTCCCAGGTTTCTCTCCATTTATTTCCAGCCGGCCACAAGCATGGACTCTGGGTCAGTCCCGGGTCTGATTTCCGTGTGTGACCTCAAGCAGATGGTCATCCTCCATGAGCCTGCTTCTGTATCTACTAAATGGATATAAGAAACCTTATGTCCTAGGAGCCTAGAGTAAACAAAGCATTCAAACACACACATGCAAGAAGCCTCCAATACCGTTTTTACAATTTTATTGTGGTAAGAACATTCACCATGAGATAGGTCCACCCTCTTAAAAAATAAGAGCTCCGTGCAGGATCGTTAACCATCCTATCCACCATGTTGTTCAGCAGATCTCCAGAACTTAATCATCCTAACTAAACTTCATGCCCACTGATCAGGTCTGGCAATCTTGGGGCGCCTGGGTGGCTCAGTTGGTTGAGCATCTGACTTTGGCACAGGTCATGATCTCATGGTTCATGGGTTCAAGAACAGGGTTGGGCTGTGTGCTGACAGCTTGGAGCCTGGAGCCTGCTTCAGATTCTGTGTCTCCCTCTCTCTCTCTCTGCCCCTCCCCTCCTTGTGCTCTATCTCTTTCTCTCTCTCTCTCAAAAACAAACAAACATTAAAAAAAGCAAAAAAGATCTGCCAATCCCACCACGGGGTTTTTATCCAAATGAATTGCAAATGGATCTCAAAGAGACAGCATTCACGTTCACACTGCAGTACTAACCACAGTAAGCAAGACGTGGAAGGAACCGAAGTGTCCATGGGCACACGGATAAAGAAACGCGGTGCGTACAGAGAACGGAATGTTGTTCAGCCTGAGAAAAGAATGAAATCCTGCCATACGCAAGACGCAGTAACGCCGACGGCTGGTAAGGACATGACGCCAAGTGAACCGAGCCGGTCCTAGGAGGACAAAGGTGCCAGGAGCACCTGCACACTCTCCCGGCTGCATCTGTCTCCTGAGACCTATATTCCAAAGGACTGAATGCAGCAAATACACCTCTCTATAAAAATCACTTCTTTACCAAACCTGCTTGAGATCTCTTATCCCTAACTGTTCCTACGTACATTTCTTCTTTGTTCTTCTCTTAACTCCCTTTTCTTCCGGACTTTTGTCCTTGCCTCACAAGTTTCCAGGCACGAACTCCCATTCCTCGCACTGACCCCGGCTTATTCTTCCCACACCAACTGCCATGCAAGTTAGGAGCCCATCCGAGCCCCCAGGCTACACCGCCCGCCTCTCCCCGCCCTCCTGCCCCTGACCTCTGAGCAGTGGGCCTCCTCTGCGGTGAGCTGCAGACTGTTCCAAGTCTCCGTGCAACTAGTCCAGGTCTAAGAGTGTCCCTGTCCGCAGGGGTTCCAGTCCACTCACTTCTGATAAATGATAGAAACAACCGGCCAGATCTGAAAGAGCAAGGATCCTGTCACGCACCTACCAGGCCTGCCCTGCCCTGCAAAGTCATGCCTGGGGTACATGGCAATTAGGAGAAGAAACTTGGAGAACCGCGCCTCCCACTAAGTCTGCCTCAGCTCCATCTCCGAAGCCGGCCATCAGTGCTGACCCTTTCCAACTAACGGAAGATTCTGACTCCTGGCTTTCCTCACTCTGTTATAAACGTTGAAAGCTCTAAATCTACACTGTCTAATTCTGGATCAATAAATGTTGAATGAGGACATAAATCTCTGGGGAAGTTCATGTGGCTGTAATAACAAGAGCAGTGGAATGATTAAAGATTCATGAATAAAATCCACTTGCTCCTCTGTTCTGATATCTGCTAAAGCTTTCATTTGAATCAACCTAGTTGCCTGTTAAATTATTGGAAGATCAAAAATACACATATACGCTCCTCATACTATAATACTGACACATCTCTCTACCTCATTTACTAATAGGGCACATAACCAAAGTTTGGAGACCACGGTTTCCAGCTGCCCCGACTGACTGCTGCCACCAGGGTGCCTACTCCTTCTCAATTCTACATGCTAAGATTTTAATAAAATGTCAGTGAGTAAAATAGCTGAAAGCAAGAAAAAGCCGAACGCACTGGGGGCGGCTATTTTCCAAGTCCCTGATTCCCTTTCGGCGCCACCTCTCCCAGCTTGTGTGGCCATTTCCTACCATCCATCTGCGGCTGACGCAGACTGCGGTCTCCCTGTTGTAGCTTTTCAAATCATGTGTCACTTAAGAGTTTCCTTTATTTTTCCATAAGGTAATTGTGTATGTTGCGCAGTATCAGGAAACAAGCAGGAATACAGTAGTGATCCATTTTCCATAAACACTCCCAAGGATGTGTCCCGGGAATGCAAATTTCTTAGCATGCTAAACTTCAGAAAAACAGATCACTCAACTGAGTTCAAGAGAGTCAGGGCACCTGGGTGGCTCAGTCAGTTAAGCATCCAGCTCTTGGTTTCGGTTCAGGTCATGATCTCACGGTTTGTAGGTTCGAGCCCTTGGGATTCTCTCTCTCCCTCCCTCTCTGCCCCTCCCCCGCTTGCTCACTCCGACTTTTTCTCAAAATAAATAAGTAAACTTAAACAAAAATAGAAAGATGAAAGTCAAAATTTAGCATTTTAAAATACAGGAATTATAAATATTGGGTCATGACGTATTACCAGCATACTTGAAAAGCATCACGACGGTATCAGAAAAAGGTTCAGAGGAACAACTCCCTGCAGGGCCGGCTGCTGGAAGCATGCTCCGTGCCTTTGGTTTTGTTGTTTTTTTAATGTTTATTTAATTTTGAGAGAGATAGAGAGAGACAGACAGACTGGGAGAGGGGGGAGGGCAGAGAGAGGAAGACACAGAATCGGAAGCAGGCTCTAGGCTCTGAGCTGTCAGCACAGAGCCCCACGCAGGGCTTGAACCCACAAACCATGAGATCATAACCTGAGCTGAAGTTGGACATTTAACTGAGCCGCCCAGGCGCCCCTGCTCAGTGCTTTTTAAAGCACTATTTAGTTCTCACAAGGACGCTCAACGGTAGGCAGTTGCAACCGAAAGCCAGGTCTTCTGAGTTGAAGACTAGCAAATCTTCCTGACAATCCAAACCGGCTGCATCGCAACAGAATACACACACTGACTTTCTGCCCCTCCCACTTCCCTTCCCTGGTCAGCGCCAGAAGAGCTGAGGCCAATGCTGATAGGCAAACAGCAGGCCCGGGAAATCCCTGCCGCTGGCCGGTCTCAAAGACCCCCTGAAGGTGAACAACAGAGCGCCCCAGTGAGAAGGGACCCAGTCCATGCAGGGAAGGATCCGGGAGGCTGCTGAGACGCGCAGGCAGCGCGGGGGAAGGAGCCTGCACCTGACTGCTCTTCAGAACACATTCACAAATACCCATTTCTCGTATTTATTTATGTATTTTAAGTCTATTTATATTTGAGAGAGAGAAAGTGCACAGGACGGGGTGGGAGAGAGAGAGAGAGAGAGAGAGACAGAGAGGGAAAGAGAGAACCCCAAGCAGGCTCTGCAACATCAGCATAGAGCCCAAGGTGGGGCTCAAACTCATGAACCTCGAGACCATGACCTGAGCTGAAATCGAGTCGGATGCTCAACCGACTGAGCCACCCAGGCACCCCGGTATCCATTTCTTTTAAGTGACTGCAACAGAGAGCAGGGCCTGGCCTGGCCTATTTATTTCTATCGTACGCTCTTCTCAAATCCCACATGTCAGCATCGAACTCAAAATTGCCTCATCTTCTGCATGGAGACTTTCTTGGTAAATCTGGATAATGTTCCCTCTGCTTTTCACCAGCACATCTCCCGCCACCACCCACAAGCAGGCTTCCCCAGCGTTTCTGAGCTTCTTGCCTTTTCCCTAAAGCCCCATGCTCCTTGGTCCATTCACATGAATTATTCCATGTGCCTGGACAACATCTTGTCTTCCCTTCTCCCCTCTAGCGAATTCCTGCCCGTTTGTCACGACCCCATGAGCACCCCTCCCCCCGTGGTTCCTCGCCCACCCCCAGGCTGCACTCACTCCCTGCCCCCCTGCGTCCTTCAGCATCTAGTGTATCCCTCCTGCCTACTCATTTCTCTGACTCATTCACCAGACCATGGACGCCTTCCGGGCAAGGATTGAGTCTTTTCTTCTCTGTATCTTTGATGCTTGCCTTCCCCCACTAGGCACTTGATAAATATTTATTGAAGAAATGAGGGTTTTGCCCAGACCCATCAAAACCAAACAAAGTGCTCTGGAAAAAAGCTGTCTCTCCCAGGTGCCGCCTCTCACATAATTACGGATTGGTGTATCACACCGAGTTCCACCAAACACCGAGTGTATCTTTTTGATCTTCTATTATCTGTCAGTCTTTGAATTGATTTCATCATTTCTAAATCTTTCCATTGAACTCTCTCCAAATTGTGTCTTTCAGCTACTAAAGGATCTTAAATATTTATGATATCTCTTTTAATCTCACTGATATCTTTCTATAAGATGCGGTAGCCCTGAAGCAGATCACAAAATCATCCCAGAATAAAAGTATTTTAGAGTTATTTTTTGGTGACAGAAATGAAAAGAATGGTAGCCCTGGTTGACTGTACGCCTTAAAATTCAGGAGCACGGACAGTTTTATTTATCTCTTCGTGGTTATCTTGACAAGAGTTTGTGTTACTAATTAGATATCATTTATATAGAATAAAATTCCCTACAAGTGGCACCTTTATAATCCCTAATGTTATGTTTACAAAAAATAAAAATAAAAGCAACTGATTTTAACCCAGCACAGCAAATAGACGTCTGATCAGGAATGAGATGCCAGAAGCTGAGTTAAGGAAGAAAAACAAGTCTTAATCCTCATTTTTTTAAGAAACACAGTATGACTCCCGCCAAACAACTTTTCTTACAAGAGCAACACTTTCTGCTTTTCTTGTCTTGATAAATGCTATATCTTGAATGACTTTTTTTTGCTGTTATTCATTGTTTCTAGAGAGTTAACAACCATCAGCTTTGTTCCCTGAATAGGAGAAATTACGGGCATATAGTCGTCTCCGAAGGCCTGTATTTGGATGAGAAACTACAATGATGAGAAAGCAGTAGTTTGAACAAGAAGGGGTTATTTTTCTCACATAACGAGTCAGGAAGTGGGGGCCAGGAGCTGCCGATTCTGCTCCCTGATGCGGCCAAGGACCTGAGCTCCTTCCAGATCGGCATCGCCACCCTCAGCATCGTGTTCTTGGCCCATCACCAACGTGGCCGCACAGTCACTATGGTTGGCATATATCCAGGCATCCAGACAGGGAAGGACATTCTGCAGAGTCTCTTTTCTTTATCAAGAGCTTCCCAGGACCCCACCTGGCAGATACCCACTAGAATGGGTAGAACCATATCTCAACCCAACTACTGATTATCTCATGGCCACTGAGTAGCAATGTAATCGTGGGAGTGATGGCTCATCATATTCAAAGGCTCTGCCCATGCTCAAAGCGAATTACACTGGGTATATAGACCAGGGGCTGGGAATCTCTGTGACTACCTGACAATTCTGCCCACCAATTTCCACTTTCTTCTAACAACCACAGTATCCAAATAGAAAACAAAGTCGTCTGGCACCAAGCCCTTTAGTGCCGTAGGCAGAAATTCAAAGTCACAAGGGATGCATTACCAATCTCTTCTGATAATGTCATCTGAGTCTACATGAATCAGCCGAAATGGGAAGCTGTTGGGATGCAGAAGGCTCTGCTAGACTCTGTCACAGGACTTTCCAGTGGTGTTCCATTGGACAAGCAAAAATGAAATTTAAAAACCCTTTCTAAGCAGCCAAGTTTCAGGGCACCTGTGCGGTTCAATCAGTTAAGTATCTGACTCTTGATTTTGGCTTAGGTCAAGATCCCAGGGTTGTGGGACCAAGCCCCACATCACAAGCTTTGCACTGGGCACAGAACCTGCTTAAGATTCTCTCTCCCTCTGTCCCTCCTCACCTCGGGCTTATGCTCTCTCTCCAAAAAACAAACAGATAAATAAATACATACATACATAAATAAGCAAGCAAGCAAGCCTCTCCTCTCTCTGTTTATGGACACACATCTAAGGAAAAGCTATTGGGTCACGAACTGGGTCACCGTGTTAGACATACCACGTGGCCTCGTGGAGATTACGTTATAGTGAGAAGTAAACCAATAAATAAAACAGTAACAAATTACAGTGTGTACTATGTAAGAAACTTGCTATGGAAGAAAACGTGCTAGGGGCACCTGGGTGGCTCAGTCGATTAAGCAGCAGACTTCAGCTCAGGTCATGATCTCACAGTTTGTGGGTTCGAGCCCCACGTCGGGCTCTGTGCTGACAGCGCAGAGCCTGGAGCTTGCTTCACATTCTATGTTTCCCTCTCTCTGGCCCTCCCCCACTCATGCTCTGTGTCTCTCTCTAAAAAATAAATAAAAAACTTAAAAAAATTTTTTAAAAACTGCTACACTTTTTCTTGGACATGCTGCTGTATGCGGGTTGGTAGGCATCATGCCTTAGCCATATTTTGCCTTTCTAAGGTGAAAAATGGCTCAGGAAACTGCTCTATTTTATATCAAACCTGAATGAAGATCACATGGGCAGGGATGCCTGGGTGGCTCAGTCAGTTAAGTGTCCAACTTCAGCTCAGGTCATGATCTCAGTTTCTGGGTTCAAGCCCCGCATCAGGCTCTATGCTGACAGCTCAGAGCCTGGAGGCTGCTTCGGATTCTGTGCCTCCCTGTCTCTCTCCCCTTCCTCTTCTTGTTCTCTCTCTCTCTCTGTCTCTTTCTCTCTCAAAAATAACATTAAAAAATTTTTGTTTTAATTTGAAACGAAAAGATCACTTGGGCAGCCCCAGCAAGGATCCCTAATCAGGGCCATCTTCCTTTAGCAGCTGGTACCAGGTTTCCTGGTGTCTGCAAGCGCCAGCACCCACTCTCTGGCAGCCCTGCATGGCTTCTCAGTAGATATGGATGTGTCCCTGGTGATGTGTTTTCACGCCCCGACGGGGCACTTCTGCGCAACTGTCTTCTGGTCATCACCACTGCACTCATGTTGATAAGCCACTGACTCTTCCAAGTCTTTTGAGCTTCTGCTTTCCCCTCTTAAGTACTCCTTTCTGGGAATGGAAACTGCGTTCTGACTTGAAAGGAAGAACTTGAATTTCCCTTCTCCTCTAGCAAGACCAGCTGCATACACAGAATGTGCGTTTGACACCCGTCTCAGGGAGAAAGTGAGCACGACGCAGGCACGCCCAGCAGATGTCTTCGGGGCTAACGTTTCCCAGCAGAAGGCCTGTTAACCTTTCGTACCCAAACTTCAGAGGATGCGCACTTTCGTGAAGACTATTTTTGTTGTCTTTTGAGCTCGTTGTTAGCATTTTCATGCAGACCTTTGATTTTTTAAGAACAGAATACTGACATTCAAGGGAAGGCAACTGTATACACGTGGGTCTCAGACTTAACTTCCTTGCTGCTGAAGCCTTCGGAGGTCATCTGTGATCCTCCTTAGAACACCCAGGTGGCTCAGTCGGTGGAGTGTCCCCCTCTTGATTTAAGCTTGGGTCATGATCCCAGGGTTGCAGGATCGAGCCCCTTGTTGGGCTCTGTGCTGAGCACGGAGCCTGCTTAAGACTCTCTCTCTCTGCCACTCTCCCCAGCTCAAGCGCTCTATAAAATGAAGGAGGAGGAAGAGGAGGAGGAGGAGGAGGAAAAGAAGAAAACATCCCTTTAACTCACCGCCATCAAGTCCCTCTCTGCCATTCCTGAGCACCCCCAGATTCGGGGCAGTGTGCATGTTGGGGGTGGGATGACACAGTGTCTTGGTGCCTCCAGGCACTTCCCTCACAGCAAGCCTCTGCACCTTCGCTGAGCTTTAGCAGCGACTAGAAACACTACAACGCATAGGACCATCCTCCAAGACTGCAAGTCCTAGTGCAGGGAAGAAAGGTGGGCACGGCAGCCTTTAGGGAGCCTCTCAAATTGAGAGCAGTATTGCAAGTGATCTTCACGAAAAGTAAGGGTAACAAACACCCCCTCCTCCAGCTCTGGTTGGAGAGATAACCCCTTAATAAGCTCCAATGTTAAAGAAATATGAAAAGCTAGAAGGAGGGGACTGTGAATTGAATTAAGAAGAGTAAGATCACAGGAGCTAAGGCTCTGAACTGTGCCCAAGTCAATCTAAGAAGTCTTGGCTAAGTGTGGGCATCAAAGTATCAGGACCAATAGGAAAAGATACCTTTGCATGGTATAGACAGCATGTGACACTCACCCATAAGAGTGAGGAAGTGTTTAGCATTAAAGACCATGTCTTTAAGCTGGTGTATGAGTTATTCTCCTGCTCTGTAACAAATAACCACAGGTTTAGCGCCCCAAAACAGTGCACGCTAGCACAGAGCTTCTGGGCCCAGGAGTCCAGGCACCGCTTAACTACCCCCAGTGCTCGGACTTTCACAAAACTGTTTCTGAGGGAGCTGGGGGACCGTGCTTCCTGGAGCTAGGAGCCCGCTCCCAAGGTCACGTAGTTGACAGAATTCAGTTCCCTGCAGCTATAGGACTGAGGTCCTAGTTGTCTTACTGGCAATCAGCTCCTGGAGGCTGTCCTTAGTCACCACCATTCTGACCCTCTCAAAACACAGTACTTTATTTCATGACTGGCTGCAGAGAGCTCTGCCCAGTCTGCTCCTGTGGAGTCTTACACAGCACAGTCACGGGCACGTTCCATTGTCTTTGCCACAAGGTCACTTGACTGCAGCAGTAGAATTCATCGTATCCCCAGGTCCCCCCACATTCAGAGGCCATTACATCATCACACCCAAACAGGAAGATGAGACCACATCTGAGATGGCACAAAAATGAAGGATGGTCAAAGAAACAGTGCAACCTCAGTTCACCAATCTAGACTCAGGTGACTATTCTAGGTCCTTAACAGTTTACTGAATTTCTGTACCAAAGAACTACAAAGAACTACTCTTTCTGATCCTACAATAAAGGCTAGTCTCTCAAAGTCTAGAGTTGGCCAACTCTAAAAAAGGAAATCAAGTAGACTCAAGGTCAAAGACTCATGAGTTAGTTATTATTTCTCTCCCCAAATCTAAAATACAACACATAGAGGAGGATGTTAATCAGCAGAATGACATTTTCCAGTGAGACAAAACACTCAGCACTGGCCTGCTCAATATTAAAACTAATATCTTGGCAGTGCCTGGGTGACTCAGTTGGCTAAGTGGCCGACTTGGGCTCAGGTCATGATCTTGTGGTTCGTGGGTTCAAGCCCCATGTCAGGTCTGTGCTGACAGCTCAGAGCCTGAAGCCTGCTTCGAATTCTGTGTCTTACTCTGTCTCTGCCCCTCCCCTATTCACACTCTCTCTCAAAAATAAATACACATTTTTTAAAAAAACTAATATTCTGAAGTGTGTGTGGATTGTCCACATTGAAAGCATTGGTCCATGATATAAATAACAGACTAAAGAGTAAGTCTCCCGATAGGCTTAACCAGCGGGCAACAGTCACTCACTTGAGCATCAATATCTTTAATCCCAAAATATTAACCCAATAATATTTACCGGAGATCAAATCGAACTCCTCCACATAGGGTCAACCCCAGTTGACTCAATGCACAGTATTAATAAGCACCAACAGGGAGAACACATAGTCTACAGAGAGTTACAATAGCTTATCTGCCCCTCAAAGAACATTCTCTGTATCATCCGTGTCCTACGATGTTAATAGATGGTAAGTGGTGTGGGAAAGCGTCTCACCGCCAAATGTGTGTGGAGAAGACCACACTTAGGCAAGCTTCTTTACCATGAGCCTTCCATATGTCACTGTGCATTTTGAGTATCTAAGATTAGATGATAGTTTTGCAGACAATCTCATACAACTAGATTCTGGAAAATCTCAGGGAAAAACTAAATCGCCATAGCCTCCCTCTGGCTATCCTAATTAATGTGCTATGTCTATATTTTAAAAACTCAGAGTCGAAATGTCATCTGCCCTGGACAGCGGACTTCTGGACTGCTGAGGTCAGGTCTGGCAGCCTGGCAAGTTCTGTTGCCCTGACCGACAACAGCACACCCACGAGGGAAAAGTCAGATAAGGTGGAGGACGCTTGAAGAGGAGTCACACCTCTTCCCGGGTCCTCCAATAGCCGGTTTCCAGTTGCCTTGCTCACAAACAGTCTTACGAGGCACAGAAGCCCATGGAATCCTCTTATGCCTCATGCCCTACGGTGAGACCTACTGACTGAGACCTACCGACTCAACTGAACAACTGAATATGGCAAAAGTAACAGCACAGCACTGCGAGAAGAGGCTATAAAAATCTGTGACTCATTCATACAGAATGAAGACAGATTATCTGGTTCGCCAGAGCTAGCAGGCTGGAGGCTGAGGGATGACAGCTACAGGGTATGGGGTTTCTTGGGAGGGTGGTAAAAACATTCTAAAACTAATTGTGGTGATAGCTGCACAAATATGCAAATATACTAAAACCTACTGAACTATACAAATTGAATGGGTGAACTTTATGGTATATAAATTATATTGTAATTTTTTAAGTTTACTTATCTTTTTAATATTTTATGGGTTTTTTTATTTATTTTTGAGAGACAGAGATAGCATGAGCAGGAGAGGGTCAGAGAGAGAGGGAGCAGAATCTGAAGCAGGCTCCAGGCTCTGAACTGGCTGTCAGCACAGAGCCTGAAGCGGGGCTTGAACCCACAAACCGTGAGATCATGACCTGAGCCAAAGCTGGACGCTCAACTGACTGAGTCACCCAGGTGCCCCGTAAGTTTACTTATTTTGAGAGAAAGGGAGAAGGAGAGAGAGAGTAGGGGAGGGGCAGAGAGAGGGAGAAAGAGAATCCCAAGCAGGCTCTGCACTGTCAGTGCTGCCCAATGCAGGGCTCCATCCCACGAACCGTGAGATCGTGACCTGGAGCCAAAACCAAGAG
Source organism: Mungos mungo (assembly GCA_004023785.1). Lineage (NCBI taxonomy): Eukaryota > Metazoa > Chordata > Mammalia > Carnivora > Herpestidae > Mungos > Mungos mungo. The sequence goes on from PISW01006931.1 coordinate 62,989, forward strand.
TCAGATGCTTAACCGACTGAGCCCCCCAGGCGCCCCTGTAAATTATCTCTTAATAAAACGGATACCAAAGCAACAAACAAACAAAAACCCCTATGACCTCCACGTTGCTTGCGCTCTCTCTGGTCTCCTCTCTCGCTCACTCTGGCGACACAAGCTGCCACGCTGTGAGCTGCCCGTGGAGAAGCCCAGATGGCCCCAGGAACCGGAAGCCACCTCTGCGCACGACCAGCAACCAGCGGGCTTGGAGGAGACGCCCCTCCAGTCAAGCCCGGAAGTGACTGCCACCCTGGCCGACACCCTGGTCATAGAGTGCGAGAGCCTGGAGCAAAGGAGCCGGGTGAGAGGTCCAGATCCCGAACCACAGGACCCTGAGACAAAGCCTTCGATCCGGGGGGCTGATACACCTCACAAGTCTCCTCCGCTCCATTTTCTTTTCTGTTCTTTGCCAGATTCCTTTCAGCTTCTGGCGAAGAGCCTGACAAGACCGTTTCGATGTAATTCTTCCCGTTGGGTTACTCAGATCATCCCCAGCCCGAGCCCCCTGCCTCTCACCATTTTCCTCACCTAAAATGTCCGTCCCCCGTCAGCATGCGTATGATGCTGGTGCCCCCTTGAAGCCCTTGGATTTTCTATAAAACAGAGAGCCCATCTTCCAGCCACATCTTCTCTCTCCCCAAACTGACTTCTCCTGACTGGAAATTTCTTGAGCACAAGGAGACGCACCAAGCATCAATATCGTATGCTAACACTTACCGTACTTGACCTACTAGTAAGAGTTCTTTTAAGTCACTTTTCAGGGGGAAAAAAGATGTTTCTTTCCCCTACTACTCATATTTCTATATAAATATTCACAGATTCACATTTATTTTATTCATCCTTTGCTATGTCTCAATTTTTATGTACCCTTTTGAGTACCCTTTTCTTACAGAGCTGAGGAATTCCCGTTTTTGCCCTTTCAAATGCTTATCACATTGCATTGTATTTTTTCAGGTATTTCAACTTGCCCTTATCCAACTGACAGTAATTTAGATTTCCATTTGTCTCATATTGTAATATTGTCTTTACTTTTAATTATTCACCATTGATGTGTATACTTTCAGTTCCCCAAATAATATTTAGGTTCAGCCCCGGCAACTACTTCATCATTGGTCTTTTGTATCTTCAAGTATGTGGTGCCCAGTACCTTTAAAGTAATTTGTACTGGGGCTCCTGGGTAGCTGAGTCAGTTAAGCGACTGATTTCAGCTCAGGTCATGATCTCACGGGTTTGGGAGTTCGAGCCCTGCATCAGCACAGAGTCTGGAGTTGCTTTGCATTCTGTGTCTCCCTCTCTCTCGGCCCCTCCCCTGTTTGTGCTCTCTCGCTCTCAAGAATAAAACTTAACATTTAAAAAATAAACTAAGTTATACTAGATTTACTACCTTTCTTGGCCCAAGAAAGTTGTTACAGTTTTGAAAGTCCTGAACTTATTACCAGACATTCTGTAGCAAAGTAAAATTGGTTATAGGTTTGGGGGCTCAAACTTGCATGAACTTCATTTAACCCAAGGTTCTTTTTTATCATACTTGGATGACATAAAAGTTGGGTGAAAATGTTTTTCTAAATACACAAAGGCTGAGGTCATAGAAAACGAATGCTGATGAAACACACTGAGAAGTTAATGACGGGAAACATCAGGACACGTCTTCCAGGCTCACATGTTTGACGGCTGGCCCAGGGCTCACGCTAAGCAGTGCGGGACTTCTCCATCCGCCGTGCAAGGGAAACGGTGTGCAGTTTACTCCCATAGACCCACACGCTCAGGTGGTCAACAATCTGATTTACACTTTGCTAAGCTCAGATACATTGTAAAAGAGCTTCTTTCATGTGGTTCTAATATACACTACATTTTTAGAGAGCAGTTAATCAAATTTAAGCATAATTTGAAAATACAATTTTATGAATTTATTTTTCACAGCTGATGTTTTCCAGGACTTGACTTAACAATTTCTGTACAATGTCTTCCATTTAAATCCAACTTATATCTAGATTTCTCAAATAACAAATGATAATACAGATATTATATGTATAATAGAAGCCATTTTGTTCATAGCTAGTGTAAGAAAAATGAATGTAATATGCTAGCAAGAAAAAAAAAAAAACAAGAAAAATCAAGTGGTTCTTTTTACACAGACACACGCCCGCCCGAGTGCTGACCCTCTCTCAGAAAAGCTCCCCGAGGCTGAGAACACAGCATCTCCTGACTCGTCAGCTTGTATGCCATACTCTCAGCGACGCACAGTGAGGGCGTCGTGGTGAAGAACGACTCTCCAACAAAGATACAATTCTCCTGGGCTCTGAGAAACCACACCATCCTACTTACTCTCATAGAAAATCAGTGGGAGACTCAGCGCTGTTTTCTTTCACATGCTATCTCCTTTGGTGCCTGTGTCAATTCACGTTGAAAAACTAAAGAAAAAGAATTCAAGGTTTCCCTACATTCAACCTCTCCCCACAAAGGTTAACATAAACCAAATTTATTGTTAATGATTGCAGCGTTCTAGAAACTCTTTATAACTCCTGCTGAAATTCACAAGACCAGCCTTGTCACCTCTGCAGACTTCCTGCCCCTCCATTTACCCAAACCTCGGCACCCACGAACCTCAGGCTATTCTCACAGCCATCACGTCCCGAAGCCGGAGTAGAAAGGGGATGTATAATTTGTTAAACATTGAGTTCTACTGATTTATGCTGTTTGGTTTCTCGTGCAGACATCACCTCGTCCCATTAGAGTGGCACTCAGGAAAACTAGGTCTTCGTGGAACCCAGATTCCGAGAAGCGGAGTAGAAGGAATGGGGCTGTTCCTCCCGAGTGAAGTCCCAGTATGTCAATAAAACACCCATGTCCTGGTTAAATTCTATAAGCTTTTATTTTTTAGAGGCCAAGGTCCTGTTTTACTTGTAAAGACATTGCATTACACTCAGGAACTAACCATAGCTGATAAACTCATTTTTAATTCAAATTTCTCCAAAATTTTCTGTTCCCACTCTTAAATTTCATTCTGCCCTACCATTCCCTATTATTCCTTTTCCTGTTAAAAAAAAATTATACTCGATTAATATTAGACATTTTCTTCTGAGAAGTTTAATGTTGCTTAAACTGAGCAAAACACACCAGAACAAATAGCATATTAAAACGCCTGCTGTAGCACTGCCTAACTGTGTGGTCTTGGGCAAGCCACACAACCTCTCTGTTGTTCTTCAGTTCCCCCTGTAATACAGTCCATCGTGCTGTCACCTGTCTATGGAGAGCTAAGAACTGAAAACATCGAGACTCCTTACAACAGTGCCTGACACAGGAAAGGCCACATGCGTGCGGGGCCTGAGATACCTATTCTAAAAGGATCACTTCTTTACCTCAGTGTTCAAAGCCGCATCTTACAGCTCACTTTTACCCAATGCTACAAGACCACACCTGCCTGGACTCCCTCCTGCCTTCCCCAAAAGTCCTTCTCAACTGTGATAACTAGTCCTCTTCTACTCACATTTAAAAGCAGGTGATGTCACAACAACCTAAAACCTTTGGGACACAGCAAAGGCGGTCATAAGAGGGAAGTATACAGCAATCCAAGCCTTCTTAAAGAAGGAAGAAAGTCTCAGACACACAACCTAATCTTACACTTTAAAGAGCTGGAAAGGGGTGCCTGGGTGGCTCAGTCAGTTAAGCATCCAACCGTAGCTCATGTCATGATCTCACAGTTTGTGGGTTCAAGCCCTGTATTGGGCTCTGTGCTAACAGCTCAGAGCTTGGTGCCTGCTTCAGATTCTGTGTCTGCCTCTCTGCCCCCTCCCTGCTTGCACTCTGTCTCTCCCTCTCTCTCAAAAATAAATAAACAAAAAAAAAATGTTTTTAAGAGCTGGAAAAAGAACAGCAATAAAACCCAAAACCAGCAGAAGATGGGAAGCAATAAAGACTAGAGGAGAAATCAATACTATTGAAACTAAAAAAAAAAAAGAAAAGAAAGGAAAAAAACCCAGTAGAACAGATCAATGAAATCAGGAGCTGGTTCATTGAAAGAATTAACAAAATTGATAAACCCCTAGCCAGTTTGATCAAAAAGAAAAAGGAAAGGACCCGAATAAATAAAATCAAGAATGAAAGAGGAGAGATCACAACCCACACTGCAGAAATACAAACAATAATAAGAGAATATTATGAGCAATTACATGCCAATAAACGGGGCAATGTGAAAGAAATGGACAATTACCTAGAAACATATAAACTACCAAAAGTGAAACAGAAATAAATGGAAAATTTGAACAGATGCATGACCAGTAAAGAAATCGAGTTAGTAATAAAAAAAATCTACCAAAAAACAAGAGTCCACGACCGGATGGCCTTACATGGGAATTGTACCAAACATTTAAATAAGAGTTAACACCTATTCTCTTGAAGCTGTTCCATAAAAAAGAAAGAAAGAAAGAAAGAAAGAAAGAAAAAGAAAAAAATGGAAGGAAAACTTCCAAGTTCATTCTATGAAACCAACATTACCTTAGTTCCAAAACCAAATACCGCACTGAAAACAGAACTATAGGCCAATTTCCCTGATGGACATGGATGCAAAAATCCTCAAAGGATATTAGCCAACTGGATCCAACAATACATTTCACCACGACCAAGTGGGATTTATACTTGGGATGCAGGCCTGGTTCAATATCCACAATATCACATCACAATGTGATTCATCGCATCAATAAAAGAGAGGACGAGAATCCCATGATCCTCTCAATAGATGCAGAGAAAGCATTTGACTAAGCACAGCATCCTTTTTTGATAAGAACTCTCAAGACAGTAAACACAGAAGGATCATACCTGAAGATCATAAAAGCCATTCAGGAAAGACCCACCGCTAGTATCCTCCTCAATGGGGAAAATCTGAGCGCTTTCCCCCTAAGGTCAGCAATACGACAGGGCTGTCCATTCTTGCCACTGTTACTGGAAGCCTTAGCCTCAGCAATCAGACAACACAAAGGAATAAAAGGCATTCAAATCAACAAGGAGGAAGTTAAACTTTCACTCTTCACAGACATGATACGCTATACAGAAAATCCAAAAGATTCCACCCAAAAACTGCTAGAGCCAATCCATGAATTCAGCAAAGTTGCAGGACCTAAAATCAATGCGCAGAAATCGGTTGCATCCCTATACACCAACAATGAAGCAACAGAAAGAGAAGGCAAGGAATGGACCCCATTTACAGTTGTACCAAAACCATAAAACATCTAAGGAGTCCTCTCCAGGGGAGCCTGCGGCTGCCTCCGGCCCCACACCACCTCGCCTCCTCTGCCTTCTTGTTGGCCCTCACCGCCTCTTGGAAGACACAGCAGCCTGGGCATCAGTGCCCTTGTCTTAGGTTGCTCTCATTTCATCTGCTCAGGAACCATGTCTGGCTGCTGTGGATGATACAACAGAGCCCAGGGTGCTCAAGGCTCACCCACCTCTGAGCCCAGAGTATCAGCCCATCTCACTTCACGCTCCGTACTACCATTTACCCAAATTCTGGCCACACGAGTACTCCATCCATTTCCAAATCACACCATGTGCTCGCCATCTTCTCCTCCCACTGCCATTCTTCTTCCCTGGAATCCAGAATCTTCCCTACTGCCCCCTGCCCTTCTGGCATTGGGCCTGACTTCTCCCTTGTTATCTCTGAGAGAGCAGATTAAACATTCCATTCTCTTAGCAACATGGCAGAAACCTTCAATCCCCTATGTAACCACAGCTCTCGGTATTTCCAGAACTTAGCCAGTTCTGCCCTCCACTCAAAGGGTGAGGGGAGGTCTGCCCCACTCTCAAGCCACTGACACTGTTAGAAGCTAACAGCAGCGTCTTGTCCCCCTGCTGCTTAGCGCAAAGTGGACCCTCCACATGTGCTGGGCACTCTCACCTTGGACTTCCTATAACACTTTGTAAATTCTCTCCCGCAGGGTGTGGCACTGAAGGTCACCAAAGTGGGGAATTTTATTCAGAATTGTTCATTCTGTCTCCAAGCTTACGCAGTCTCAATGGTACTATCATAGTAAGTTGTCAATAAGTGCTCTTTGTATAAACAGGTGGGAGCCTAAGCATTCTGTGTCATCGCATCAGTCACCTGGGTTAAATAACAGCCAGGACCCGGTGACTATGTTCATTGACCAGCGCACTGCTACGCAACAAGTCTGGTCTAAATGCCCACGAACACTTGTTCCCAGGCCACAATGAGGCAAACAGACAGTGGCAGTAAATGTTCAGAATATTTCAGAGGAACGGACATTGTCACAACATCCCATTGTGTGTTCTCGTCTCCTTAAACAGTGTGCACTCCAGTTCAAATGTTACCAGCCTTGGGGTGCCTGGGTGGCTCAGCTGGTTAAGTGCCCAACTTCAGTTCAGGCCATGATCTCACAGTTCATGAGTTCAAGCCCCACATCAGACTCTGTGCTGACAGCTCAGAGCCTGGCACCTGCTTTGGATTCTGTGTCTCTTCTCTCTCTCTGCCCCTCCCCTGCTCACACTCTGTCTCTCTTTCAGAAATAAATAAACATTAAATTTTTTTAATGTTATCAGTCTTTTATGGGGGGGGGTTCCCATGGGACAGACTGGAAAGTAAAACAGGAAATCCCCAAGTAAAGCCCCTTCCTTCAGCACAGAGAAGTCGATGGTCTCACTGCAGACCCCCCCGGGAGGAACAGCACAGCTTTCTACCCCGACCCTCCCCCAGTCCCCACGGGAGCACCCCCGGAGACACTGCTTCTCCAGGCAGTCGCTACTATCCCGTCCCCCTCAGGATAAGAAGGTTTAGGTGAATAATTATAATTGTGTGATTGTCAGCCCAAGGGACGTGCCACCAGGTACAATCAACCCAGGCACCATCGAAAGGACAAGGTGTAAACCAAGTGACAGAGGAGAGACCCACTGAGGACCACGTGTTCTCCTTGGTTTGGTTCTCCGCACGTTAGAGGACAGACACATTTCAAACAGCCTTCATGTGTTCGTTCCTGTCATGGGACAGGCCGGGCACGAGAATTCACAGTGGAAAGAGCACACAGGAGAAGAAGGGGAGGAGCACGGTCGGCCAGAGTCACAGGACTGAGGCTTCCTCTGTAGTTCCCGCAGTGAAAGCACAGAGCGCCCTGGGAGTGCAGGGGTCAAAGCCCAACAATAAGCAGGCTAGATGTCCCTCCACGCCTAACCAAGTGGTTTTTTGTTTTGATTGCTTTTTTACGTTTATTTATTTTTGAGAGACAGAGCACAAGCAGGGGAAGGGCGGGGAGGGGGGGAGATACAGAATCCAAAGCAGGCTCCAGGCTCCAAACTATCGGCACAGAGCCCAACGTGGGACTCAAACTCATGAACCGTAAGATCATGACCTGAGCCAAAGTCAGATGCTCAGCAGACAGAGCCGAGACTCCCCTTAATGAAATTTCATAGTTTACATTAGAGTTCGTTCTTTGTGTCGTACATTCTGAGCTTTGACGAATGCACCGTGTCACGTATTCACCACTCTAAAGTCACACAGGACAGTTTCGCCGCCCTAACGCTGCTCCCAACCCTTCCCCCGCCCCAGCCCTGGCAACTACCGATGTTTCAATGTCTGCATAGATTTGCCTTTTCCAGAATGTCAGGCAGGTGGAATCACGCAGTCTTTCCAGATCGGCTTTCACTTAGCAATACGCACCGAAGCGTCCTCCGTGTCTCTTCTGGCTTCGTAGCTCATTTCTTTGTATCGCCGAGTAATACTCCATTGTGTTGATGAACCAGGTTATGCACCTATTCACCTACTAAAAAACGAGGTGGCTGCTTTCCATTTTGGGCAGCTGTGACTAAACGGACTTTCCTACCCCATCAGCAGGAAGACACACTGCCACAACCGCCGTGGAGGCTCCGCTGTCATCATCTAGTGAAGCTGAAGAAGTGAACCCACGGAACTCAGAACTTCCATGCCTGACCGGACACCGCAGAGAAGCTCTTGCAATGAAACATCCGGAAAAATGTTCATGAACCACTTTGTAGAACAGGGAAAACTTCAAACTAAAAGCGTGCCCAGAAGCAAACTGGACCGGGCCCCCGCTCTCCACGAGCCGCTCTCGGACCCTGCGGGTCCTGCGGGAATCCGCGCGGACAGCTTCTGTTCGGACGGGCTGCTCAAGGGCGCCGTGCCGTGAGCAGCCCCTGGAGACAAAGATCACGTCTCCCTGTGGCGCAGTCTCGGCACACTGGCTTACTGCTCGGTATAAAGGCCGTGGGTTTCTCCGTGGTGACCCAGGCCCACTGCAGGTACATAACCCTTCCCCTCAGGCTCATCCTCCGCAAAATGTAAGCCAGAGGAGACTTCATACGAGTCTCACATTTCAGGTCCAGATGTTCTGGAAGAGGCTTCTCTCATAACTGAGAAAGTCACAGTTAATCTCAGAAAGAGCAGTCAATCAAGCTGCTCTGTTGCTACGCATTTTTGTGCACCATTTCCTGCCTATGGCAGTGAGACTCTTCCCCCCTGAAGACCTACTTTTCCTCCAAAGCACTCACCTGAAGTGCCCTCAGTGTGAGGGACCAATAAACCTGTCTCAGCCTTGGTCAAATGACCCACACTGACTAGTGAAAACATAGCTATGATCTCTGGACATATCAATTTAAGGTGGTCCCTTTAACTTATGCCCGTTGGGCACTGTTATCAAAGTTAACCATGCTTGCTGATAGAGTGGGTCTTGAATTTTTTTTATGTTTATTTATTATTGAGACAGAGAAAAACCGAGCATGAGTGGGGGAGGGTCAGAGAGAGAAGGAGACACAGAATCTGAATCAGCTCCAGGCTCTGAGCTGTCAGCCCAGAGCCCGACACGGGGCTCCATGCCACAAACCGTGAGATCCTGACCTGAGCCGAAGTCGGATGCGTAACCGACTGAGCCCCCAGGCGTCCCGAGAGTAGGTGTTAAACGTTCTCAGCACCCTAAAGAAATGGTGACGATGGAGCTGTCTGTTACGTGTCACCATACTGCAACATGTAAGCGCATCAAATCACTTTAAGTGTGCACACCGCATGCTTCCAGTGTTACATGGTGATGGGATCCCAGGGAAGCTGGAATAATAGTAATTTACGCCTGTCAGTCTGAGTGGATACCTGCTTTGCCTCTCTCCTCCCAGTAATGAGCATGTGGCCATACCTCCGGATGTACCTGACCACAGTGACAAGAGCCAACTGACTGGGGGCCTCGGCTTCACTTCTGTGACCCAGAGGCAGAAACGAAGAAATTGACCTGCCATGCAAACAAAGCTCCTGGTCTGGACTCTTTCCCTCTGTGTTGTTTTGTTGTTATTGTTGTTAATATTTATTTATTTTGGAGGGGAGAGCACAAGCGGGGGAGGGGCAGAGAGAAGGGGACAGAGGATCTGAAGCAGGTTCTGCATCGACAGGCGGACAGCAGCGAACCCAAGGTGGGGCTCAAACCCCGGAACCTACAGATCATGACGCGAGCCAAAGTTGGGCGCTCAGCCGACGGAGCCGCCCAGGTGTCCCCTCCTGGGTTCCCCTAACGCCGTCCGCAGCACAGAACCAAACTCACACAGCAGTAAGTGAACTCGTCTGCTGTCCCGCTCTGACCTTCTGTGTCGGCACTAATTCTAGCTTCTCTTCCTGCCTTCAGCCATGTTCTATGAAGCAATAAATAGAACTAAGTGTCTTTTTAAGACACTTTTATTGCGGCATATTTTTCCTGCCTCCTGCCACCTTATTATGTTATCTTGCCAAATGCCAGAGAAACATGAAACAGATGTTCGCACCAGGAGACATCATGGAGGGAATTTCCCTTCCGGCAACTGTGACGCCGAGGCCTTCGGGACTGCACTCTGCTTGCAGGTGGAGGGTTCTGAGCCCCGAACGTACAGTGGAGCGAGGGCTTAGCACACGTGAAAAATGTAGGCAACGCTCATCTCTGTGGAGTCACAGGGAATGAAGAAAAAATACAGCTCGGCAGTTAGATAAAAAAGGGAAATTAGAGGTCAATTGCCTCCAATTACAAATGGTATGAGATAGCGTCCAAATTTCTTCATGGAAATGAAAAAAATAAGTAAAATGTTGTTTGGAATAAGTATATTTTCGCCAATGTGCTTTTCCCCTGAAGGCATGGCCACAATGCATTTCAGATGAGCTTTCTACCTGACACTTCACACGGTCATTTTCTATACTGATAAATATGAAGAGTCTCAAGCTTATTGTATATGAGTAAGAAGAATGAGAATGCAAACAAGGAATGGAAAATAGCAATTTGCAAACTCCTACTTGGTTCAGTAAATATATTTAAGACAAAGCCACTCTGTTACTTGTAATCTTAGGGAACTCTGAGCCTCGTTTTGGAAATATAAACAAGAACAATGAACAGCAGAGCTCACAGGCTTCCAGTTCAAGAATGCACATGCAGCACATATTTTATATCATTTCTCTCTTAAGACTTGTGAAATTGATGGTAGATGAGTGACTAAAATAACAAATCCATGACAACAAAAATTTTATGGCGTGAATTTATTAACAGATGTGCAACTTCCACAAGGGTCGAGATGGGGTTCCCCCACCGCAGCACCGCTGGCATCTGGGGCTGGGTCATTCTGCAGTGGGGGGCTGACCTGGGCACTTCGGGATGTAAAGCAGCACCCCCGACCTCTACCCACCCGATGCCAGGAGCGCCTTCCCCTCACCCGCAGTTAGAACAATCCCCAGATCGCTGCAGACATGGGCAAGGACCCCCCGCCGGCAGCACTGCCCCCCGTGGGAGCCGCTGCTCCAAGTACAGAGAGCTCACAAGCATTGGTGGTTCAGTGGTAGAATTCTCGCCTGCCACCCAAGTACAGAGAGCACAGTCGGCCGCACAGCCGAGAAGACGCAGCGCGGCTGGCTGCGCAGGCGGCACGGTGCTGCAGGACACAGGCGAGCCGCGGCCGGGGCAGGGCGGACGGCCCCAGCGGCGACGCTGCCGTGCACTGCCGATGCACGTCGGAAGCAGGGACAAGCAGGATCGTCGGGCTGCTCTGCACAGCCCGGGAAGGTCTGTCGACAGAGGAGTGGAAGAAGCACGTGCACGACCCTCCCACGTGCACACGCACTCGCATACCCGCATGCACGTGCACACACTCTGCAGCCAGAGAACTGTGTGGCCAAACATATCCACTTCTGAGGTCAAAGAGAGACTCCCCCCCGCCAAAAAAATTGAATAAACAAAGCATTCTCTCAGCTAAAAAGTACCAAATTCTCACACTGGCACATGTGCCAACCCAAATCCAAGCCTGCCAGCCAGTAAGTCCCTTCAAGGCAAGGAGCCTTCAACCTCCTTTCTGTTGCACAACGGCTTGAGTAAGACTCACGAAGCCTTTGAGGAAATCCTGGATTGTGAAAGAAAAACTAAGATAAAGATAAACCCTGAACACAACAGAAATGGAGAGAAATGGGGAGGAGGGGCATTAAAGAGAAAACAATCAAATTAACATGCTCAGACACATTTAAGAAGACATTTTATTCAACACAAAAATGTAAATCCTGCTCATGAGAAGGAGACAAATTTTAAAAATCAGAAAGCAGGGGAATGCTGGAAAACTAAAAACACGATAGCCAAAATGATAAGATGAAACCCGAAGATGAAACTAATAGAAATTCCTAACAAATAACAGAGAAAACAAGAGAATATTTTCAAAGAAGTCATTTTCTAAAGTTTCCCAGAACTGAAGGACAGCAAGTGCCCCAAATCAAAGGGATTGTGCAGTTCTGAAGAGGCTGAATGAAATGATCATCCTCCTGCACTTCTAGGAGCAATTCTAGATGTGATTATGTAATACGGCATGGTAAAAACAAGGAGTAATGTCTTCAAAGATTTGATTAAAAACCTACCGTTTATGCAATCTAGTGATGAAGAACAGAGAAAACAAGAGAATATTTTCAAAGAAGTCATTTTCTAAAGTTTCCCAGAACTGAAGGACAGCAAGTGCCCCAAATCAAAGGGACTGTGCAGTTCTGAAGAGGCTGAATGAAATGATCATCCTCCTGCACTTCTAGGAGCAATTCTAGATGTGATTATGTAATACGGCATGGTAAAAACAAGGAGTAATGTCTTCAAAGATTTGATTAAAAACCTACCGTTTATGCAATCTAGTGAAGTGTAAAAACAAGAAATATCAGACTTGCAAAAATACAGATAGTTCATTTCCCATGCAACTCTTTTTTTTTTTAATTTTTAAAAATGTTTATTTATTTTTGAGAGATAGAGAGTAGGGGAGAGGCAAAGAGAGAGGGAGACAGGGGATCCGAAGTAGGCTCCCCACGGAGAGTGGAAAGCCCAATGCGGGGCTCAAACTCACAAACCATGAGACCATGATCTGAGTCAAAGTCAGACGCTCAACAGGCTGAGCCATTCAAGTGCCCCCAGGCAACCCTTCTTCACCAGGGATTAGCTATCACAAAATACGTCAGTGAGCCAAGAAGAAAAAATTAAGATCCAAGAAACAATGGCACCTACTCATAAGAACAAAGAAAGGGGGTCCCAGGCGGACCGCTGGGACTTTTATCCTCACAAGCGACCAGCTGGTTGAGGCAGGAGGATGGAGGGAAACAACCTGGGGATCTCTCACAGAAGGAAGAGCCTAGGGACGTGATGAGGTCTGAGAAGGCCAGAATGACAGACGATGAGGGGAAGGGAAAAGCAGAAACAGCAATGTAGGAGACCCTAGCCCACTGCCCCTGTGCCCCTGACGAGCCTACGCGATGTCAGGCTGGGGTCGAGACGGTGCTTTCATTTGGTTGAGACAGTTCAGTCTTGCTACTCGATCGTAATGCCTGGATTTTGTCTGCTCAGTGAAGAGCTACAGGCTCATCAGATGTGAGAAGAGACTCCACACGGCCCAGCCGTAAAGGCAGGAACCAAAGAGAAATGAAGTTGGATTCTCTCGGCATCCTTCTGAAACCAATTCATCCAACAAACCAGCTATGTGACAAAGCATGAGGACTGTTTTGTCACTTGTCTGTGTGCTCCCAGGTCCACTCACATATTTCTGTGCCCTCCTCTTTACTATAAGGCCTTGCTATTCAAATCATAGCAACTCCCAGGAATTTGCTGCAAGTGTGGTTTTCTAGCCCCATCCCAGAACTCCCGAAGGAGAAGCTGCATTTCACCCAAATTGGGCTGCGGTCTTCCGGCAGGGAGCCTTAATAAATGTGTGCTTGTTAAGACGCTGAGTTTGTGGTCATTTGTTAAACTGCACTAGATTATCTAGATAAGTAACACGACAAGCTAAGATTGGTGAAGAATTAGGAAGATGTACATGAAGCAGTGAGAACAGGCAGAAGGTACAGTATATTATCAACCCTCACAGAATGAAGCCAGCAGACAGTGTCTATATTTCCTACGTGTGGAAGAAGGATTCTAAAACTACTGTTTTATGGGCGCCCTCCTACACTGTTGGTGGGAATGTAAACTGGTGCAGCCGCTCTGGAAAACAGTGTGGAGGTTCCTCAAAAAACTATCCGTAGAACTCCCCTATGACCCAGCAATAGCACTGCTAGGGATTTACCCAGGGGATACAGGAGTGCTGACGCATAGGAGCACATGTACCCCAATGTTCATAGAGGCACTTTCTACAATAGCCAAATCATGGAAAGGGCCTAAATGTCCACTGACTGATGAATGGATCAAGAAGATGTGGTTTATATACACAATGGAGTACTACATGGCAATGAGAAAGAATGAAATATGACCACTTGTAGCAAAATGGATGGATCTAGAGGGAGTCATGCTAAGCGAAATAAGTCAGGCAGAGAAGGACAGATACCATATGTTTGCACTCACAGGTCTAACAGGAGAAACCTAACAGGGGGCCATGGGAAGGGGAAAGGGCGGGGGAAGAGTTAGAGAGAGGGAGGGAGGCAAATCATGAGAGACTCTGGAATACAGAAAACAAACTGAGGGCTGAAGAGGGAGTAGAGAAGGGGGGATGGTCATGGAGAGGGGCACTTGTAGGGAAGAGCACTGGGTGTTATATGGAAACCAACTTGGTAATAAACTATTTAAAATAAATAAATAAATAAAACTATTGTTTTAGATACAGAGTAATCAGGCAGTAAAAGCAGAAAAAATTAAGAATGGGCCTCTGAATAGGGAAGGCCAGAATTAAGGACTGTACTATTTCACTATAAACTCTGGCACTTTGACCATATAAAAATTCTACTTTTTAAATTGGCATTTACAGATGAATTGAATCTTAAGATTGGCAGATATCATAAAGGTTTCCTGGGCCCATGACCCAGTCAAAACAGGAACCTAGGCAATCTCATCTCCCCCGCTTTCTTACACGTGACTGTGCCTGGGTACACATTCCATCGCACGACAGAGCCCGTCCCACTGAGATGCAGCTCAATGATACAAAGAGCCCCTCAGCTGAATCCAAAACCATGTCCCATCTAACCTTCAGGCAGAACTCCCAGCTGGACCCCGTGGTGCCATAGGACTACATCCCCTGTTATTGCCAAATGTCAGCCCTTCAAATCATGGACATCTGTCACTCGTCCTGCTAAATATTCTTTAGATTAAAAGCCCCAATACGTTCCGCACTTCTCCAGATGGCACGACGCTCAGGCTCCTTTCGGCAACATCTGTCACCCGTCGGCATTTCTTCGCCTGGTAGTGTGACTCTAAGGTGGACCCCACGGTGCCCCATGAATGGCTATTTGATATGGGCAGAAGAAGTAGGACCATGCCGTGCGAGATTTGCCCAGATGACAGACTATATACGTTAGTCAGGTTTAAGTGCAACTGAATTCCACAGGTCCTTTTGTCGTGACCTCTTCTATCAGACCAACACTCGCTGAACGTGTCCTATTTTTAAACTGAACAGGAAACCTGCATTTTCATTTCCCCGTTACATGTCATCAGGTTTTTGCCAATAATTTGAGGACTTTTTACATTGTTTACCAAATACTTACATAGTACTTCTTCAGTGCCAGGTACTGAGTCTGTCCCAAGTACTAAGTCACTTGATCTTTGTAACAACCCCATTAGTAGGTACTGATATTCCCAACATTTTGCAGGGGCAGAGTTGTTGAGGAGGACGCCAAGGACTGAAATAAGCAGCCGGGCCTAGGACGTAGAGGTCGGCAGGCCTGCTCTGGGTGACAGCGCCCGGCCCCCACAGGAGGCGGTCTGAGTCCTGATCCCGCCGCCCTGCGAATGTCCCACGTCAGTGTCACCCATCAAGCCGACGAACAGGTCTTCCGTGCCTGCCTCCAAAGCGGAAGGAAGTGTTGAGGAGAAGAGACCAGGAGGACTCTCACAAGCACGCTCCCGAAGAAAGGCTGTGGGCGGCCCCTAGTAAACATCACACAATGCACACAACAGCACCGCCCTCCCAACAGAGACTGACCCAGCCCAACACGTCAATACAGGTCTTCCTCAACTTATGGTGGGGGAAGTCCCAATGAGCCCATCGTAGGTTAAAAATATCCTAAGTCAGGGGCACCTGGGGGGCTCAGTGGGTTGAGCGTCCGACTTTGGCTCAGGTCATGATCTCACAGTTCGTGGGTTCGAGCCCTGCGTTGGGTTCTGTGCTGACAGCTCAGAGCCTGGAGCCTGCTTCAGATTCTGTGTCTCTCTCTCTCTCTGACCCTCCCCTGCTCATGCTGTCTCTCTCTGTCTCTCAAAAATAAATTAAAAAAAAAAAACATTAAAATAAATAAATAAATATTCTAAGTCAAAAATACACATAATACATCTAAACCACTGAACATCACAGCTTACCCGGCCTACCTTAAACTGCTGAGAACACTTACATTAGCCTACAGTTGGGAAAGATCATCTCACACAAAGCTTATTTTATAATAAAGTGTTGTTTATGTTGTAATTCAGTGAGTAGTGTACCAGATGTGAAAAACAGAATCAGGGCTTGGGTCCAGAAGGGTTTTAAGTGACCTGCTCCTGACGCTCGTGACCACGTGGCTGACCGGGAGCTGCGGCTCATGGCCCTTGGCCCAGCATCCCCAGGGAGAATCTGTCCCGTCAAGGTTGAGAGATCCTGGTCTAGACAATCGACTCATATTAAAGTCAAATATATCAGAGGTTTTGACACAGTGGGCCAACTGAGGAAAAGATCCATGTGAATTAGTGAAACAAATTTTGAGGAACTGCTTGCACACTGGCAAAGCGGAAAGATCAGTAGATCAGACCCCAGGGTCTCATCGGGCAGATCTCTCCGTGCCTCAGTTTATAATTTGCAATATTAGGGCATGCTTAGGTTGCTTCCCATTCTAAAATGCCATCAACTGCAACTTCATTATTTTCTAAATATGTAGGGTAAGCAGGATATTTGTAACGCAAGTAGAAGTTCCAAAATGCTCCGTGTTAATGACTAGTTAAGAGCATTATACAATTATCATTTCAAAGCGTCAGCCTAATTCCCCAGGTTTGCTTGTTTGCATTTTTATTACAATGTTTTCATGTAAACTAACTTCTGATTTCATCTCCTTAGATAAACTTCAAATGTTATTTCTACTATGTTTTCTTAGTATATCTATGCTTTCATAAATAGTACAAAAAATGATTTGTTTGCAAACCAAGCACCCAGCAGAATGTCACCAAGTTAATACATCAAAACTTGTTTCTTATATATCTAATTTCTACCATTGTTTATTGGCTCAAATAATGTAAATAATAAAGAAGTAGAGAAAGAATCCATATCTTTTATTTTCCTAGAACTACCTGGAGTAACAGCCTTCGAGGGGTCAGAAATCCCCAAATTCTCTATATTGCCTAAGCCATACTTACAAGCCCGTAGTCAGTGAACTTCATATTTTCTGATTCTCAGTGGCCAGAAGCCATTCTCTTAAGAATCTCTTAGTCACATGGTGATTGAAAAAGAACTTTTATGCTTGCTTTTTCCCTTCCAAAGATCTCTAAGAATGTGTTCGGGGACATTACAGATTCATGATACTATCAATGTCTTCCTAAGACCAGAAAGGAACACAACCGTAGATAATTCAGTTGGGTTTACTGATTCATTACAACCAGAAAGAACATACATCTTGGGGACCCAGGTATATCTCTCACTAAGAAGATGTTAGAAAAGGCACTATAGAATACCGGACTGTGGTAAGAGATTTGGGGGAGGATTCAAGAAAGTGGGGCTTTGCTTTGAATGGATGCTGTCAGAATGCAGAGGTAATTGGGCATCTTGATGAATCTCATCTAGAAGATAGGATGTGATATTGAAACTGTAATTCGTAAAAAAAAAAAAAAAGAAGAAGAAGAAGACGACATGACTACGACGATGACGTATTAACCAAGAAAGTGGGACGTTGGATTCTTTTTGTGACTCAGAGAATGTATTTTTGCCTATGTTCACACCTGATGACAGAGAAGTCTTGCTTTTGTTTTTGTTTTCTCATGACCATTGTTGGTGGAGTGGCCTCCTCTTAGTGGTATTCTATGACACTGTTTCTGCTCAACAAAAGAACACCAGGACTCAGCTGTGAGTGTCAGACCGGCTCCCGGCTGCAGCCAGTGGCTGTAGGTCTTTCTTGATAATCATACAGCCCCCACCCCCCCAGCCCTGAGGGGAGACTGGGTCTCCTGCTAAAAACCCACAGAAAATTTGCTTCCACTGGCTGTCAACAATCCATCGTCCATGCTGGCTCTAAAGAAAAAAGTCACTGGGAGCGCTATGCCATTTAAAAATTTAAATCAAAGGCTTAGTTTAACTCTTCCCTTCTGACAGTGTATTTCTCATCTTGCTCCCTTCCCTGAGGTGGCCAGGGACTCACAAGAAGAGAGGCATCACATTCAAGATACCTAACAGTAGCACCAACCCATTAAATTGGATGCCCCTTAGGTCTTGGGGGCTCGCTGCTGTGCCCAGCTCTGACTCTTCAGTGGTTAGATTTTAGGTGGTCTGAGGTACCCCAAGAAGAGACCAGGGTTAGGTGCGAAGTGGGAAGGGCACGTGAGAGCTGGAACAGTGGGGATTACCAACTCATCCACAGATGTCTCAAAAATGTAATAACCTGGGAAGTTTGTTCTGGTATATACCACAGAGCACCAGCATCGCCCTTTCTGGCAGGTAAATAACATTCGCCTTTGAGACTTTCTGGCATCAAGAATGACAGAAAAGATTTTATTTATCTCTATTTTGTAAAAGAATGAGCCCATTCAAGTAGGCATTCCTTTACAATATGTTTGTCCTTCTGTATTATCATTCCCAACATGTTTGGTTTAAGTGTTTTAAAGAACAAACACAAAGAAGAAGTATTTATGGATGTGTTTTTAAAGACCTTAAAGTTTCTCTTTTACCTGTAAAGATACATTTGATATTTTTAAAAAGATATAATACCTCCAGTCATGACTAAATGCATAGCAAACTCATACATATTACTAACTTGTAGATTACTAAATTAGTTAATAGTTCATTAATGTAGTCACAACAACTTTTTCTTTTAAATGCAGTCATTTCAACAACAGAGAAAGAACAATCCAGTCTCAGCCAAGTCAAGTGTAGACAGAGCAGGGAAGGTGGAGAATGTTACTGGTTCGGATCTCCTGCCACATTAAGAATTCCAACCATCTAGAAACTGACTAACTCATCATCAATCTTATTCTTCTTGGTTGAAAATGCAATTGATTTTTTTTAAAAACTCATATTTGCTATTACTTATTTTAATTGTTTTATTTTTTTCTATTTAAAATCATTATTGTCCAGACAAAACATTTCTTAAATATTAACTAAGGGTAAGCAATTATTTATTAGGTTAAGAAAGTCCTTTTCTTAGGTCATTTTTACCGGTGAATTCATGCCAACAGAATTAAAGTTCATCCTGACTGCACATCAGGCTGTGGGGGAAAGGATTTCTCAGTCACTTATGCTGCCATAGCCTTTTGAAACATTAAGAATTTTTGCTAAGTAATTCTGAACTGTTATTCTAAAAGACTTTAAAACTTACGGAAGAATCACAAGGGTCTAGAAAGCATTTCCATATACCCTGAGGAAATTCACCAGCTGAGAACATTTTGCCCCATTTGCTTATTATCTATGTGTTTTCTGAATCTGTTTGAAAGTAACTTGCTGACACGATGCCCCGTCCCTAAACCCTTCAAAGAATGTTTTATGGGAAGAGCATGATTATCAAATGGAGGAAATTTAATACTGATATATTATTGTTGCCCTATTCAGATCTCTGCAGTTTTCCCAACAGTATTCTGTACGGAAATGTTTTTCCCATGACCTACATTATGTTTACTCTTCATGTCTATCTCATTTGCCTTGAATGGCATTGGCAGTTTCCAGAAGGACAGCTGTGTTTTAGGATACTCTCAACTTGGGCTGGCCTGATGCTTCCTCGAGATTAACTGCAGGTTGCACACTTTTGGGCAAAAATGTCAAAGAAGTAAAGCTGTGACCTTCTCAGGGCATCACATCAGGAGCAACATGGCATTTTGTCCCACAGTTGGTGGTGATAAAAAAAAAAAATAAGAATTTTCTTTTAATCAGGTTCATTAATGTTGCTTTTTGCCCATGTCGGGAAACAGACACTTTCTGACTTCATTAAAAAACAGTGACTTGCATGTCATGACTCATTCTTGAAGATCCATGTCTCCACTGCATTTCATTTCTACTCCCCTAGAACGAGTTAGTTCTGCCCATTTTTTTTTTCATTCCCCTTGAACAAAATGGGAAAGAATAAACAGACTGACACAGACGGTTGTCAGTGTGGTGATGACTAAAACTGAGAACAGCTCTACAAAAATACCCAGCTCGTTCAACTTTCCGTAAGAAAGCCGGCCTGGATCCGGCATGCCAAACGCAATTGGGCCTAGAGGATATTTTTAGAAATTGATTATTTTAGCTTATTTCTGAAAGCAGACTAGCTGCCACAATGGAATACATGTTAAACAATGCATTAATGACCTCCAATTTAGAGCCAGCTGCACTAAAAATGGAAAACAAAATCCTGCCCATAGATAGTCATTTTGCAAAGACTGATGAGAAAATCTTGGGTCTGCGGAGTCATTCAGTTCTGCTCTCCAACCTCTGTGTGCCAGAGCTAACAGAACACCTTTCCCCAAGAAAATTTTCATACCCATTGCTTAAATATCTCCCAGAAAGGAATTTTCACAGCTTCCCACTGGAAATTGCTTCCAGAGTCTCAGGATACTTCTAGACATGAGAATAGAATTTGTAGCACTCAAAATCTTTCCCTTCATGTTTTTTTTTCTGGTCTCAACCTGTGAAAAGTAAGAACAATTGGTCATTCCTGACAACATGGTAGTGGGAACACACGGGGAAGAGACCGAGAAGCCAGAGAGGAGAGTCCAATCCACTGAATTTTTATCTGGAGAAATTCCCTTTAATCCTTATAATTCCTTAATCCTTAAAAAATTCTCACTACAAACCTCTGGATCCTCTATTATAATCTTCATGATAGCGGGAAAATGCCTTTCCCACTGCTGTCTTCCTAGATCCCAAGGGTTGGAGAAATGGTACTTTTTTATTAATAAATATAGAATGAATACACCTATGGATAAGTCTTATTTTGCATCCCAACTATATTATTTCTGGCTACTTACATGATAATTCTATCGTATTATATTAATGGACTCATTTTTCCCTTTTCTCAATACACCCTTCATTATATCATCTATAGGTAACATTAAACATACTATCTGTACAGTATGGAATTTAATATGTTAATGGAAAACAGAAATAATCAAGTGACTGGCTGACTGCAGATTAGCGCAGATTAGCGCAGATTACTGCAGATTAGCTGCAGATAATCCAGTCAGTTTCCGCTATGTAATGCGATAACAAGCATTTACCAGCTCACAGTCTGTGGGTTGGCTGGAGTCTGTCTGATCGAGACTGGATTCAGGAAGGTGCCGCTGGTGATTTCAGCCAGGCATGTTTACAAGTCTGGGAGTCAGCCGGCTTGAGCTTGTCTTTCAAGCCTCATTCCATCACATCGGCTATTAATCCAATGGCCAAAGCAAGTCATGTGCCAATCTCAATGCCAAACGCATGGGCAGGTGCGTTCCCTCCAACGAAAGTAAAGGGAGGAGATGAATATATGTAGAAAATAATCTAACCTGTCACACTCTGGCAACACACACACTGGTTCCTCACTTTTTCCCACTTGTAAACTACAGAACTGAACTTTGATCTTTCAAAATATCATATTCTCTGTAACTTCCAGCTCTTACACATGGTGTCCCTCTGCCTGGAATAATCTGCCACACTTTCCTCTCCTCCTATGCCATAAGCTCATCTCTATCACTGCCTACTCATTTTTCCAAACTATTATATTCTAAAAGCATCTCTAGATCCCAGAATCCAAGAAAGTTGCCAACCCCAGATCTTTCTATATATCCCCATGGCACCTACCAAATTGCCTATTTCTCTCTCTTCTCAAATATGACAATCTCTGAAGAAAGACTCCATTTTTCTTATTTATCTCTGTGCCCCCCAGTCCCTAGATTAGTGCCTGATACGCATCAAACGCTCAGTAAAAGTTTACTGGATGTGTAATTTGGATGTAATGACTCATCCTTTGTGAAACATGAACATTGACCATACTATACAAACATATACTACGCACTGACATTTTTTCTTTACCTACTTTTTTCTTATTATACTTAAAAAATAAAAATCATTTTAAGCTCTACTTCTGGAGAACTACAAGTTCAAATACATGAACTCTGACTCAATCCGAGCAATATGCCCCATTCCCCCAGAGATAATCTGATGTTCACTGGAATTTTCATAACACAAAAAAATGAACTATCTGGACCAAAATGAAACTAGATGTTACAGTTTGAGCCCTCTGTGGATCACAGTATATTTTTATATTGAAAAAATATCCTCATTACATGGGGAGACTGACCACTGCAAATTGGAACTCTCAGTTTTATTCAAGTAACTTTCCCTCTTCCGAAGCGCATCCCTACCAAAACCCCTAGAACAAAATGTCTCCCACAAGGACTGAAGGCTTAAATAACTAATTCCTTGTAGCACATCAATGGCTGCCTCCTAACATAAATACAGTTTACATTTGTCTTTCACAGTCCTTTGTAAAAATATGAGCTTCTCATGCAAATTTAGAGGCTTCTAGACTACACTTGAAGGATTTATATATTTAGCATCACTGCTGAAAATAATCACTTCATCATAAATACATTCATCAAAACTAAACCAACTGCATCTCTCCACTAGAATGTATCCATTTTCCCAATACTTCACAATAAGTTCAATGAACATTAAATTCACAGTGACAGTGATTCTCAGAAGGAACATTCAGCAGTATATTCTGCCAAGTGCTTACTTAGACTTACAACATGATGATCCAGAACACTTTGAGAGGGACTGTTAACAGGATTTCAACAATCCACTGTGCCTTCCAATCAATAACTAATTCATCGCTACCAAATGGCTTCTTCAGAGCACAGAACCACAAAGAATCCATGGGATGGAATGTCTAGTGCAGCGTCTCCATCTGCTCCCTGAGCTCTTTAGAAAACCATTTGTGAACGGCTGGGAGAAATCATCAATGACTTTTAACAAGGGCAAGTAGAGACAACTTTTCATGGTGAGTGTGACTATTTCTTGTACTTTGGCTCTAATTTGATGATGCCTGGAGCCATGTCTGGTGGTCGTGCCGTGGAAAGGCAATGGGACTGATATCTAGGGGCTCCTGGTGAGGGAGACCGTTCAACATCCCGCAGTGCCCAGGACTGCATCTCCCCCACCCAACAAACACTGTCTAGCCCAGAGGTCAACGGCGCTGAGACCGAGAAACCTTGTCTTATAGAAAGTTAACAGATGTAAATCCTAGAACCGTAGAACTGGGCGGTCCAAGTACTGCAGCCTCTACCCACGTGTGACCCTTGAGCCCCTGAAATATGGCAATTCTAAACAGAGAGTGCTGTACGTGAAAAATATGCTCCAGATTTCAAAGACATAGTATGAAAGAAAGGATGCAGAATGCCTTAGTATTTTTATGATTAGATAGTGAAATGATAACATTTTGGTTATACCAGGCTAAAGAAAATACAGTATTAAAATTAATTGCACCTCATTCTTTTTATTTTTACAAATGTCAATTAGAAAATGTAGGAGGCGCCTGGGTGGCTCAGTCGGTTAAGCACCCAACTCTCGATTTCAGCTCAGGTCATGAGCTCATGGTTTGTGAGTTTGAGGCCTCCATGGGGCTCTGCACTGACAGTGTGGAGCCTGCTTGGGATTCTCTCTGCTTCTCTCTCTGCCCCTCTCCTGCTGGCACGCTCTCTCTCCTTTCTCTCAAAATAAATAAATAAACTTTAAAAAAAAGAAAAAGAAAAAATAAAATTACATGTGTGGCTCTTGTTATATTCCTTTTTGGACAGCACTAAGCTAGGAATTCCTTCTGTTTCCTTGATAACACACTGTGTCTACCCATGAAATGTGCATTTCAATAAGTGGACTCTCAAACTTAAATACAAAAAGCATCCAGCTGCTGTGTCCATATAAGATAAACATAAGTGCCAGAGTATTTGATCAGATCAGAGACACATGGGCTGCAAGATGAAGCTTCCCTGTATATACTGACTTACAAAACTGGTCACAGATAAAAAAAAAAACAGAGTCAACGGGCTATACTTTCTTTCTTTATGCCCAAATGGTTGGGAATAATTCAGCAGCAAAAGGTCCCCCAGGTCAGACTTCAGGGGAAGACGGCACAGGAGGGGGATCCTGAGCTCAATGGAGCCACAGATACAAGAGAACCTCCACATCAGTGTAAATGACCCAGAAAATGACCCCAAGCCCGGCAGAACAAGCCCCACAACTGAATGCAGAAGAGGCCACAATGAAGAGGGTAAGAAAGTGGAGATGTGGTGGGGAGCTAAGCCCCCAGGTGGGGCCAGATGCCGGGGCTGGGGTGAGAAACAGATTATTCCAGCAGGGAGCCTGCTGGGGGAAGAGGAATCCCAGCCCTTTTGGCTTTGAAAACGAGGGGGGCCAGATTCTCACAACCATCAGGACCTACAGACTGGAACTGTAATAATCAGCGGGCCCAGCTCTGGGAGACACAGGAGGGCTGCAGGAAGCCAAGTCCTTGCCCTTAAGGAGACAGAGCCCTCCTGCGGCAGATCAGCATGGGCCTTGCTGGCACCACAGCCTGGCCCTCGTTCTCCTGACGACCTGCCCCCTCCTCGGCCAGAGCCCATCCGAAGCGGTGCCGCCAGCCAAGCACTGTGCAAGCAGCCCCTACAAGCACCAGCACCATGCCAAGTGCCTCCTGCCCCAGGGAGGGGGGGGGGGTAAACACACATACCAGTCCCACCGCAGCCCCGGCACTGCTCTGGGGCAGATGCCAGGTCTGACTGCAGGCTGTGCCCGCCAACCCCCCCCCCCCCACGAAAGCTTCTCAGGGTCCACACAGAGAGATTCCACTGCACCTCTGGTAAACATGGGGCCTGACTCAACTCAAGCTCAAGGTGGCCCCAGACAGGCCCTCTAACAACACAGGGACCAAACTGTGCCCACAACAGGCAAAGAGAGCCACTGCAGAAGACCGCACTGAAGGCGAACGCGGCACAGCCACAATAGTAGGGCGCGTGCCACAGACGCAGGAGACACCTCTGAACCCAAACGTGTCGGATTCTGGGGAACAGGGACACTGCACTGCAGGCCACTCTGGGATCTTTTCTTCGTAAGGATACCACTTCCCAGAGCAGGAGACATAGCTGACTTGTCTAACACACAGAAACAGACGCAGAGCTGGACCAAACGAAGAGATGAAGGACAATGTCTCAAATGAAAGAACAAAACAAAATCACAGCAAGACAACTCAACAAAATGAAGATAAGTAAAAGAGCTGTAAGACAAGTAACAAAATGACATCTCAATAGTTACTCTGAATGTAACTGGACTAAACACTCCAATCAAAAGACACAGGGTTTCAGAATGGATGAAAAAACAAGACCCATCTATATGCTGCCTACAAGAGACTCATTTCAGACCTAAGGACACGCAGATTGAATGTGAAGGGATGGAAACGCAGTTATCACGCAAATGGAAGTGAAAAGAAAGCCAAGATAGCAATACTCATATGGGAGAGAAGAGACTTTAAAACAAAGAGACGTCTAACAATCCAACAAGAAGATATAAAATGGTAAATATTTATGCTCCCAACATGAAAGCACCCAAATACATAGAGCAACTAATAACAAACATAAAGGAAGTAATCGATAGTAATACAATAATAGTAGGAGACTTTAACACCCCACTTACATCAATGGACAGATCATCCAAACAGAAAATCAGAAAGGAAACAATGGCTTTGAATAACGCATGGGACCAGATGGATCGAACAGATATATTCAGAACACCTCATCCTAAAAGAGCAGAATACACATTCTTTTCAAGTGCACATGAAACATTTTCCAGACCGGATCACTTATTAGGTCACAAAACAAGGCTCAACAAATTAAAAAAGACTAAAGTCGTATCTTGCATCTTTTCTGACCACAATGCTGTGAAACTAGAAATTGGCCACAAGGAAAAATCTTGAAAGAGCACAAATACAGGGGGGTCAAGTACCATGCGACTAAACGATAAGTAGGTCAATCAAGAAATGAGAGAGGAAATCAAAATATAACTGGAGACAAATGAAAACAAAATTCGCATACTTTTACTTGTCAAAAAAGGGGAAAAAAAGAGAGGATTCAAACAATATCATAAGTGAAAGAGAAATAACTACCACCACAGCAATACAAAGGATTATAAGAGAATAATTTATGAAAAATTATATGCCAACAAATTGAAATACCTAGAAGAAATAGATAAACTCATAGAAACATATAACCTCCCCAAACTGAATCAGGAAGAAAAAGAAAATCTGAACAGACCAGTTGCCAGCAATGGAATCATATCGCTAATCAAAACACTCACCACAAACAAAACTCCAGGACCAGATGGCTTCACAGGTAAATTCTACCCAACATTTAAAGAATAGTTAATGCCTATTCTTCTCAAACTATTCCAGAAAATAAAGAGGAAGGCAAGCTTCCAAATTCATTCTGTGAGGCCAGCACTGTCCTGATACCGAAACCAGATAAAGACACCACAAAAAAAAAAAGAACCATAAGCTGGTATCTCCAAAGAACATAGATGCAAGATGAATTAAAGACCTTAAAGAGACACCTGAAAACATAAAAATCCTGGAAGAGAGCACAAGAAGTAATCTGTCTGACACTGGCCATAGCAACGGTTTCCTAGACATGCCTCCTGAGAGAAGGCAGATAAAAGCAAAAGCAATCTATTGGGACTACATCAAAATAAAAGGCTTCTGTACAGCAAAGGAAACAATCAACAAAATTAAAAGGCAGCCTCTGGAATTGGTAAGATATCTGCAAATGACATATCTGATACAGGGGTTAGTAGCCAAAATGTATAAAGGACGTACACAACTCAACACCCAAAGAACAAATAATCCATTTAAAAATGGGCAGGAGACATGAACAGACATTTCTCCAAAGAAGATATCCAGGTGGCCAACAGACACATGAAAAGATGCTCAACATCACTCATCAGGGAAATGCAAATCAAAAGCACAATAAGCTATCACTTCGCACCTGTCAGAATGGCTAAAATCAGAAACACAAGAAACAAGTATTGCTGAGGATGTGGAGAAAGGCGAATGTTCTTGTACCAGGAATGCAAATTGGTGCGGCCACTCTGGAGAACAGTATGGAAGGCTCCTCAAAAAACTGAAAATAGAAATATCATAGCATCCAGTGATTCCACTACTGGGCCAAGAGTTTAAAAACCTAGAAGGTAAAGAAACATTTGACAGCAGGCAAGTATTTCTGAAAGAAAAGCACAGCACCCAGCTCATCAAAAAGAATGGCCCAGAGAAGAGCAGAGAAATTAGACAAATCTGTTAACCTGGTCGTCAGGCTTGACACCGTCTGTAGATGACACCACAAGGACAGTGCTGTGTGGCAGCAGCCACGGTTCCCTCCTTCAGGATCGACTCAAAAACACAGGACAAACAGATGGAAACATCCAATAACAGGGTGTGACAGTGAGAGTATTCCTAAGGAGAGTTCAGAGTGAAAATCGGCACCGTGGAAGGTAGGATTTGGATGTGGAAGGGTGGGCAGAATTTAGGCCAACAAAACGGAGACCCACCATGTCATGGAGGAGACCCCAGAAAAGCAGGACAAGCTGACACTTGGAGCTGAACTAGGCAGAGACGTGCAGCTGGGACAAGAACAAGAGTCCCCGGGCTAAGGCTTTGTGTTAACTTTGGCAAGAGTTCAGCAATGAGACAAACTTCTCTGTCTTAACAACCAGGAAGAGAATTTAGAACGTTGCTCTAGAGGCAATGGGGAGCCAGGGAAAGCTATGGAAGGAGAGAGGGGTGCAGGAAGACCCCCACTACAGCCTCGCACGTGGGATGGACTGGAGAGGGAAGATAGGGCAGACGGACGCGTCCCCAGGCAAGGATGGGCAGCGTCGTTCCCACAGCGTTTTCCGTAGTGACCGTACAAGTTACATTGCCACCAATAGTGCGCAAATGTTCCCTCTGCACCACGCCCTTGCCAACATTTGATATCATTCGTCTTTTTGACAACAGCCCTCCTAACAGGTGCCAAAGCTCGCATATAGGAAATAATTAATAGGTAATGGGTTTCACATACTTACCTTGAAGTTTAATGAATGGTTATTTCCCGCCTGGCTTCTGAAATCGGGTGTGGCACAGAACACCCCCCGCTCCTAACACCACAGCCGTAACACTCCATCCCCGTGCACGCATAAAAGACACTGCTCTTTGGTGCGTTATTTACTGTCAATAAAACACCAAGTAACAGTACACTCAGCATTTTAAAATAAGCATGTCAACAATGATGCCTAAGTATGACTAAGCACCAAAATGATAACTGGTAAGGGTACTTAATATTTTGTTACAAAATATCCTATTCCCTAATCTTCAAAGACCCTGAGGCCACCAGGGAAGGCATCTGATTAGGAGACAGCAGGAAGTGTATCTTCCTTGGATGAAGAACAACTAATAAAAACAAAAGATAATCAGAGAACATAACTTTTTCTGAATATTATTAAACACTTTCTACAAGTCCAATATGTTCAGAGTAGGACTCAGCTTTCACATGACATGGAAGTTCAGTGTTTCCACCACTTCCTTTGTGGAAATACAAAACATGAAGAAGAAGAATGAGCTAAAAAAAAAAAAAGTCAGCAATTCCTATCAAAATAACACCAGCATTCTTCACAGAGCTGGAACAAATAATCCTAAAATGTGTATGGAACCAGAAAAGACCCCAAATAGCCATAGAAATCTTGAAAAAGAAAATCAAAACTAGAGGCATCACTTTCTGAACTTCAAGCTGTATTACAGGCTGTCATCATCAAGACAGTGTGGTCCTGGCACAAAAACAGACACTCGGATCAATGGAACAGAATAGAGAACCCAGAAATGGACCCACAAACATATGGCCAACTAATCTCTGACAAAGCAGGAAAGAGTATCCACTGGAATAAAGACAGTCTCTTCAGCAAATGGTGCTGGGAAAACTGGACGGCGACATGCAGAAAAATGAACCTGAACCACTTTCTTACATCATACACAAAAATAAACTCAAAATGGATGAAAGACCTAAACGTAAGACAGGAAGCCCTCAAAACCCTAGAGGAGGAAGCTGCAAAAATCTTTTTGCCCTCGGCCGCAGCAACTTCTTACTCAACACGCCTTCGGAGGCAAGAGAAACAAAACTAAAAATGAACTACTGGGACCTCATCAAGATAAAAAGCTTCTGCACAGAAAGGACACAATCAGCAAAACTAAGAGGCAACTGACGGAACGGGAGAAGGTATCAGCAAGGGACAGACCAGATAAAGGGTGAGTATTCAAAATCTATAAAGAACTTATAAGACTCAACACTCAAAAATTGAATAATCCTTGATGGTCATGGAGGGGTGGCACTTGTGGGGAGAAGACTGGGTGTTATTTGGAAACCAATGGGACAAGAAACTATTAAAAAAATAAGTAAACATTAAAAAAATTTTTAAAGAAAAAAAATTGAATAATCCAGTGAAGAAATGGTAAAAAGACATGAACAGACACTTCTCCAAAGAAGACATCCAGATGGCCAACAGACACATGAAAAAAATGCTCAACATCGCTCATCATCAGGGAAATACAAGTCAAAACTACACTGAGACACCACCCCACACCCGTCAGAATGGCCGACACTGACAACTCCGGCAACAACAGATGCTGGCGAGGGTGTAGAGAAAGAGGATCTCTCTTGCCCTGCTGGCGGGAATGCAAACTGGTGCGGCCGCTCTGGAAAAGAGTGTGGAGGGTCCTCAAAAAATTAAAAATAGAACTACCGTATGACCCAGCAATCGCACTACTAGGTATTTACCCAAGGGGTACAGGTGTGCTGTTTCGAAGGGGCACATGCTCCCCATGTTTATAACAGTGCTATTGACACTAGCCAAAGTATGGAAAGAGCCCAAATGTCCACAGACAGATGAATGAATAAAGAAGATGTAGTGTGTGTGTGTGTGTGTATGTATATATATATGTATGTATGTGTGTGTACGTATATACGTGTGTATATACACACATATATACATGTGCATGTGCACGCACACACACACGCACACACACACACACACACACACAATGGAGTATTATTCAGCAATCAAAAAGAATGAAACCCTGCCATTTGCAACTATGTGGATGGAACTGGAGGGTATTATGCTAAGTGAAATAAGTCAGTCAGAGAAAGACAAATATATGACTTCAATCATATGAGGAATTTAAGATACCAAACAGATGAACAAAAGGGAAGGGAAGCAAAAATAATATAAAAACATAAAAGACTCTTAAATATGGATTAGAGAGGGCTGCTGGAGGGGCTGTGGAAGAGGGATGGGCTAAATGGGTAAGGGGCATAAGGAATTGACTCCTGAAATCATTAAAATAGGCATCCTAACAGGGCACTTGGGTGGTTAAAAAAAAAAAAAAAGACAAGTTGAGTAAAATAGGAAGAAAATTCAACCCCAGACTGTAAAGCATCAAAATGGCTGCCAATGTCCCTGAAGACTGATCGGGGTGTGTCCGAGAAGTTAGACAAGAGCGAACAAAACCACAGGGATCGCGCAGCAGCCAGAGATGTGCCAGCAAGCCCGGAAAAGCACACTTCTCAAACATCAGAGGCACAACCAAAGCACAGAACTTGGATCATTTGTTTGCAAGAAGAGAAATAAGAGTAAACCAGGAGGCAGCCGGGGCTTCCTGAATCAAATGAGCTTCCAGGAGCAGAAAGATTAAAGGAAGAATCACACGGACAAATTATACTTTCTGGCATTGTTCTGTCTCAATGGCAGTAGGAAAAAGAAATTTAAATTGTTAACAAAGAAATTTTTACAAATCAGCCTTTGTCACTCGCTGAGAAGTAAAGCATAAGTAAATGTGTACATCAGATACCCTGGCACGTCATCTTGCCTTTTTCCCACAAAAACATCCAGAAATAAAACATAAAACGTATACAGAAGTAGAAATCAACAGCCTCTTCTATGTAAACAACACAAATTAGAAGATATAATTGCAGACAAGGCACCCTTTAAAATAGCAATAATAAATATAAAATGTCTAGAGATAAATATGTAAGAACTTTGGGAGGAATATTTTTAAGTTCTTCCAGGGGAGGGGAGAAGAAATGTAAACACATGAAAGGCATTCCAAGTTGCTGAGAACAAAGAATCAACATCATAATATAATCGTCTCTGAGTCTATTTAAAATAGAACCCAGCCGATTCGTTTTAGGAACCTGGTACGGTGATCCTAGGTTTACAGGGAGCCGGAGGTAAGAAGAGCCAGAGAGGAGTCCTGAGGCGCTCAGTCAGTTAGCGTCGGACTTTTGATCTCAGCTCAGGTCCTGATCTCAGGATCATGATTTCAAACCCCACTGGCATACAGCCAAGAAAAAAACTAAATGAATTATAAGATGAAAGTAACTCAATAAAAAATGGGCAAAGGTTTTAACAGGTACTTGATAAAAGATATTAAAAATGGAGAATAAGAACATGGAAAAACTGATCCGCCTTATTAGTCATCTGCAAAACGCAACACAAAACCGCCACATGATATCACCGAAACCCACCCACCATGTCGAAAAGTAAAAAGACTGAGTATCAAACGATGCTGAGGACTGGACCAAGTAGAACTCTCACACATGTCGGTGGCAGCGTCAGAGTACAACCACCTTGGAGACAGCAGCGGTAGGAGCTTCTTGAAGAGCTAAAACCCTACCCTATCACTGAGCCATTTCACACACAGATTTGTCCCATCCGCACAAAAAAGAAAAGAGAACAAACGGTGACGAAATGAACTGGGCAACAACGTTCAAAACAGGCAAAACCTGCAAGGAGCCCTGGTCTTGACTAACAGGTGAAAAATAAACCAAATGAGCTATACTCACACAACGGGATGCCAGCCATCAAGAAAAAGAAATGAGCTACAGGTATATGAAACCACACGGGTAAGCCTTAAAAACATTATGCTCCTGAAAGAAACCTTCCACAGCAGAATGCCTAGTTTGAGGAGTCGGAATAGCAGTGGGCTCGCGGGAGTGGGGGAGGGGACTGGCTGGCAAGAGGCAGGAAGGAATTTTGGGGGTGATGGTAATGCTCTGTCTTGATAAGAGTTTGGGTTACGTAAGTATATGCATGTGTGAAAACCCTATTCACTGGATGTAAATTTTAGCTCAAACAAAATACTAAACCCTAATTATTGATGAGGCAATGCTAAACTATTTGGGAGAAGTGTACTGACATCTCCAATTTCCTTTAAATATGTCAAAAAAATATGGTGAATTAGTGTGCAGAAGAATGAATAGTAGATGGACAGGTATGTGTTAAACAAGGTTCGTGAAACGTTAATGGTAGAATCCGTGTGGTGCGTCAATGGGTGTTCACTGTAAAATAATGTCAACCTTGCCACATGGTTGAAAATCTTTTTTTTTTTTTTAGTTTTTATTTATTTATTTTGAGAGAAAGACAGAGAGCTGGTAGGGAGAAGCAAATAGAAAGGGGTCAGAGGATCCGAAACAGGCTCTGTGCTGACAGCACAGATGTGGGGCTTGAACTCACAAACCCTGAGATCATGGCCCAAGCTGACGTCGGATGCTTAACTGACTGAGCCACCCAGGTGGCCCAGGTTGAAAATCTTTATAAGAAATGTTAAAAAAAAAAAAAAGTGTAAAGAAACTAAAAGAGTGAGGAAGGAAGTCTAGCCCTGTAGCATGCTAAAACTTATTTGTTTCATATTAAGATGAAGAATAAATAGAAAAGATTCTATTCATAAATAGAACCCCATAAACGTGAAAATTTAGTGCCGTTCAAGAGCTATAAACTTTCAGTTACAGAAGACGAACAGGTTCAAGAAATCCATTGTAACACCCTGTGCCTATCGTCAGCAATACCACACTGCACACTTACAAATGTGGTAAGAGGGCAGATCTCACGTTAGGTGTTCTCACACAATCAAACAATTAGGGAAATGTAATATATGTTACAGGCAACAACTCAAATCAGAAGGGAAAGGGTGGATTATGTAATAAACAGCAGTGAGACAAACGGGCTGCCTTCTGGAACACTATCTCTGGACCCATGCCTCATACCCTGTGCCAGGGTAACTTCCAAACAGATGAAATATTCAAATATATATAAAATGTAGAAGGAAGTAATAAGCTAAGAAAATCATAGGATAATTCTTCTTTAACACCAGAAGGTAAAAGCCCTTTCCAATTATGACCAACTGTCAAAAGTAATAATGCTACTAATGAATTCAACCAAATAAAAGCACTCTTAGGGCAAAACTATAATAAACAATCTCAAAGACAGATGACAAACTGGAAGGAAACTGTAATATATCACACGGTAATTGTTCCAATAAATAAGTAGTTCACAGATATAATGTTAGCAGCCCAACAGTGAACAGAAAAACAAAAACACAGGGAAATGATATGAACGGAGAATTCACAGAAAAGGAAAGACAAGCAGTTTTTATCCCATGAAAATATCCTCGACCTCAAATACAATAATTGAAAGAAATGTATCTCTGTGTAGTTTTAATTTGCATTTCTATCGGAAGTGAAACACTGTAGAGTGCATAATTCATTTTCAAAAGGAGAGAAGGCGCGCGCGTACACACACACACACACACACACACACATAACACCACATATAAAAATGTGTTTGTACATTTTTTTAAGGCTCCAGAAAGGAACACAAGAAATAATAATATGGATTGCAGGGAGATATTTTTTTCACAGTATCCTCTTTATAGTTTTTGAATTTTTAATCATGTAGTTGAACTACCTCCTAAAAAAACGAGACTTAAAAACATAAAAAGAATTGTCTTGCAAACAAAGGCAGCAGAGGAGACAGCCTGGGTCTTAGCCAAACCCTGCCACTAACGAACAGTGTGAACGTGGGCCAGGCTCTTAGAATCACTGACTCTTCAGGCTGCGAAGAATCTCAGAAAGATGCTCATCCCTCCTCTTGTTCTTTACAATGGGAAACAGGACACAGAAAATAAATGGCACGGCGCAGCAAGGTCACACGCTGGCAGTTCACAGGAGAGCCACCAAAGCTGTCCATATGCCTGCTTCTTGTTTGACATGGCAGTTCTGCCATTAAGAGATGAAGAGACAAGCCACGGTCTGTAAGGGGCACAAGAGAGAAAGGAAGTGGGTCCGGAGTGTATTAACAACCCTCAAGATCCAACAAGAAACCAAGCACCTAACATAGGGGCTCCACATCTTTAGCCATCAGGGAAATGAAACTTAAAAACCAGAGCCAGATACCACTATGCATCTTTGGAATGGCTAAAACTTTAAAAAAAAAAAAAAAAAAAAAAGGACACCAGACAGTGGAAAGAATATGGCACAATTTGAATCCTTACACATTGCTGGCATAAAAATGCAAACAGTACAACACTTTAAAAACAGTTGGACAGTCTCTTATTTTTTTTTAATGTTTATTTTTGAGGCAGAGAGAGACAGAGTGTGAGCGGGGAAGGGGGAGAGAGAGAGGGACACACAGGATCGGAAGCAGGCTCCAAGCTCCGAGCTGTCAGCACAGAGCCCGACACAGGGCTCAAACTCACGAACTGTGAGATCATGACCTGAACCGAAGTGGGACGCTTGACCAACTGAACCACCCAAGTGCCCCAGTTTCTTATAAAGTTAAACATATGCTTGCCATATAACTCAAAATCCTGTACACACATGTTTACAGCAGTTTTACTGCCAAAAAGCTGCAAGAAGAGCCCAAATGTCCGTGAATCACCATGCATCCACATAAAGGAATCCGACCTAGTCCTAAAGGAACAATTACTGATACATGCAACGGCGTGGATGGATCTCAAAGGTGTGAGGGCGGGTGGAACCAGCCAACGTCACGTGGCTACGTCATCCGGTCCACACGCCGTTCTGGAGAAGGCAGAACGAGAGGAACGCAGCGATGAGTGATTGCCAGGAGCGCTGAGGGGCAGAGCTGACGACCGGGGGAGCAGGAGGAAACATAGC
This sequence comes from Mungos mungo, assembly GCA_004023785.1. Lineage (NCBI taxonomy): Eukaryota > Metazoa > Chordata > Mammalia > Carnivora > Herpestidae > Mungos > Mungos mungo. The sequence continues at coordinate 97,620 of PISW01006931.1, forward strand.
TGCACTCAGACCGCTGTGTCTCGGGGCCGCGGCGGGAGATGCCCAAAGCTATACACTTGTCAAAATTCACTGACTCCCACACCGCAGAGAGCAGATGTCACTGTGTGTACACTTAAAAATAAATTTTTTTCAACAGAGTCTTGATTCACCTCATCTCTATGGCTCTTTCCGTCCCTAAAAATACAAAGATTCGTTCACTTTCAGAAGGGTACCAATTTACTCCCAAAGACTAATAGGGATTTGTATTACCTGTGACACACAAAAAAAGTCTTATCATTTTTGTTTTGAAAAGCGAAAACCAGAATAAGTATGAAATTCAGAGAAGGACAATGTGAAAAGGACGTGAAAATAACGCTTCAGAAGTTCATCTCACTTGGAAGCACCACACAAATAGAAAAGAAGAGCCAGTCCCAAATTTCATGGCTTAAAGTTTGCTATCGTATTTGCAAATTCCTTTTTTACATGTCTATTTATTTTTGAGACAGGGAGCACAAGTGGGGAAGAGGCAGAGAGAGGGGACAAAGGATCTGTAGCGGGCTCCGCGCAGACAGCAGAGAGCCTGACGCGGCGTTCGAACTCACGAACTTAGTCAACCAAGCCACCCAGGCACCCCCAGATTTCTTTTTGTGTAAAGGTGGAATCACTGGTTGGGCAAAGTCTAGAACTCCGTCTTCATAGCCCATTGCCTCCCTCCAAGCGTGTTCCTGTGACACTGGAGTGTCCAGAGAGACACCAGGCTTCGAGTAATTTCCTGTTTAGTTCTGCTCTTTCCTTCCTCAATGAACTTCAGGCAAAATGCCCCTCATAAAGTGTTTCTTACCTCTTTAGGGTTGTTGCACCCTGTGAGAATCTGACTAAAGCTCTGCCCATATTTTCAAGGACTCAAAAAATCCAAATCCATAAACTCCCCTACACCCACACTCAGGGACTCAAGGAGTCCAGGATTCCAGGCATGTGGAGCACAGGCTCCTGTGGGGAACCTGGGGTTCAAATCCTGGCACCTGTTTACTTTAAAAAGGCAAGTTCGCAAGAGGCTGATGAGGCTGTGGCCACAGGGTGGGAAGTACAAGGAGCGGACCTGAGCCCCCCTGACAGTTGGACTCTCCTCTCCATCACCCAGAGAGCTCTGGAAACCTCCGCCCACTGGACAAACGTAAGGTACCATTTTCATGTCGTTACACTATGTCCCCACTACCCCTGGTGACAAGCCAAACCTTTTTATTGCTGAGATATAAAAAATGCTAGGGGAAAAATAGAAAGCCATTTATTTATATTACTGTAAGCTTTTTAAAAATGATTTTCCCTGAGTAGGCTATTTTCTCCTTTTCTGTCTGGCCATTACCATTTTTATCTTCTGCTTGTAAAATGTCTGTTTGCCATTTCTCTGACGAATAGCGTAACCCTCTGTAATCCGTCACACAGCCCTGCTCTTCCGAAGCTCCCACCTCATCAGGAAAGCAGCGGCCTGATCACACAAGCACAGAGAAGGTGGAGGGTCCGCTGGACGTGCGGGGGCTCGCAGCGGAGGGTGCACCTCCCACCACACGCGATCAGCATCATCTGACACGTGGGGCGAAGAGCAAGATGCAACAGGAGTTTCCAAAGGAGAATCACACACTTCGTGACCAGCAGGTTTTGTTAACGCTCTTTTCTAAGCAATTACGTGAACTAATTTCTGGAAGATGATTTGATTCTTTCAGCCTCATCAGGCTCATCCAGTGAAATGAAAAACAAAGAAAGAGAGACTGAGAGAGTGAGACAGGGAGAGAAAGGGAATCATCAGGTGATTGTTCTCCTGACCGTAATTCAGTCTACAATAACCCGTGAGTTCCGAGAAAGCAGTTGCTGAGTGTGAAGTGTCCCCTGATTGTTGATTTTAAAATAGTCAAGGTCCG
>PISW01006932.1:0-99175 GCA_004023785.1 Mungos mungo
ATAAATGAAAGATTGCACACAAAGAACTCACATCTTTTCAAGCTTCAATAGTAAATATTCTGCTACTATGTATTAAATACTGCATGGTTTGCCCAAGCTAAGATGAAACCACATCATGAATCAATAAGCATTTTGCATTTTCTTTCATTATCTACTCAAAGTCATGCCTACTGCACCTCTAAACATTTCATTAAATCCAGTTATACAGCAAACACTTCCAAAATAAACTTACATTGTATTGCAGTTTCACTTAAAAGTATATAAAATGCTGTGTTGTGACAGGTATCAACTATCCATTAGATACTGAATCAATTTTTCTTAAGCACTACTAACTGCTTGCCTTTCTTGAAGCTAGATCATTCTGAAAATTTCCTGTTAGACCTATGAGTGCAAACATATAAATCACTTATCAAGAAATTCAAACCCAAACTACAACGTGATATCATCTCACACCTGTTAGAATGGCAATCATACAAAAAGACAAGAGATGATAAATGTTTGGGAGAAAGTAGAAAAAAGGGAACCCTTGTACACTATTAGTGGGAATGTAAATTGTTACAGCCACCTTGCAAAACAATATGGATGGAGGTTCTTCAAAAAGATTAAACTAGATCTGGCATATGATCCAGAAATTCCTTTCTGGGTATATATCCAAAGGAAATGAAAACAGCATATTGAAGAGATATATGCACCCCCGTGTTTACTGCAGCATTATTCGCGATAGCCAAGATATGGAAACAGCCTAAGGGCTGGCCAATGAATTAATGGATAGGATGTTGTCATACACACACACACACACACACACACACAGAGGAATATTATTCAGCCATGAGAGAGAAGGAAATCCTGCCATTTATTTCAGCATGGATGGATCTTGAGGGCATTATGTTAAGTGAGAGAAGTCAGGCAGATAAAGACAAATCCTGTGTGATCTCGCTTATATATGGAATCTAAGTAAGCCAAATTCATAAAAACAGTAGATTGCTGGTTGTCAGAGTGTGGGGGTAGGGTGGGAATGTTTTTGTTCAAAGGAAGAACTTGGAACTAGTAGATAAGTCCTGGAGAACTAATGAACAGTACTTGCTTACAGTCAACAGTATTGTATTATAAACTTCAAAGTTGCTAAGAGACTCACTCTTACTTCCACCGCAGAAAACAAACAACTATGTGATGTGATAGAGTCGTAACTTACATTACAGTGGTAATCATATTGCAAAGGTCAAATCAACACCTTTACAACTTCAACTTAGAGAATGTTATACATCTATTACATTTCAATTTTTTAAAATGGAGCGAAAACTTCATTAAGAATGCTGAAGAAACTAACTTCTATTTACCTGAATGTTCAGTTTAATACATACCAATAGAGATTCTCCTTTTTGTTATGTTTCTTGTTTATACATTTTTCTGAAACTGTTTGTGACCTTACAAAATGGAATGCTGACTGCATCTTTGTTATTACTAGAACTCTGGATTTTGCAGTCTAACCTTTGGTATTTTATCACTGTTTAGAATGAGAGATATGGAGCTGAGTCTGTTTACTAAGGGCATAGCCTAGAATCCATGTGGAAAATTTCATAACTGTACTTTTTATTTGCAGATTTCAACTTTGAAATAAAAAATAATTTAAATTTTGCTTTTTTTTTTCAAAATGAACACGAATGTATTGTTGCAACCACCACAATATTTAGTGTCCAGGTAGTTCCTTCACTCCCCCAAGTCTCCTATCATTGTCCATTTGCAATTAAAGTTTTATCCTATTCCTAACTCCAGAAAACAATGGATCTCCTCTTTGTCCCTATTATTTTGCCTTTCCCAAAATGTCATATAGGTATATTCATAAAGAATATATAACCCTTTAAAACTGACTTCTCTCACTCAACATAATATTTTTTGAGATTCATCTATGTTGTTTTATGGATCAATAATTCAAATCTTTTTTAAAAAAATATTTTTTTTCAGAGAGAGAGAGAGCTAAGGGGAGGGGCAGAGAGAGAGAGAGAGGTAGAGAGAGAGAACCCCAAGCAGGCTCTGCACTGTCAGCACTGAGTCCTACACTGGGCTCAAACTTATGAACTGTGAGATCAGGACCTACAGAAATCAAGAGTCAGACACTTAACCGACTGAGCCACCCAGGCGCCCCAACAGTTCAAATTTTTTCATTGCTATCCCATCACTTATTTTACCATTCCATTTATTTGTCAAAGGACATTTGGATTTCCAGTTTCTTGGTTATGTATAACGATGTTATGAACATTTGTACAAGTTTTTGTCCTGACATTTTTTCATCTCTCTTGGCTATATACCCAGAACTGGAATGCTGAGTAAAGGGACAATTCTATATATGCAACCATAAATGCCAATGGGCATGACTCTCCTTGTGACCCTTGGCAGACAAGATACCACAGCTGAGCAAGGCTGGAGTGGGGTCACCAGGCTACTTCAGTGTTCGCAGTAACACCTGAGGTCAATGGTCTGTTATGAGGGGCATAGATCCTATTTGGTCCCTGGACAGACAAGACTATTTCTAGGATATTGGTCAGTAAGATTGTCACTGTGGCTAGGGTTTAATTTAGGTTCACAAACAGTGGACCTCTTACCAGGTGTGCAGACAGATGTGGGTCCTTCTGGGTTCCTGGGGATTCTCCTTCCAGATCACCTGGCAGGTTTTTGGGTAGGCAGGACTGGCTGGGCACCATGGCTGGAGGTGGTAAAGCTGAGTAACAGGGCCACTTAGTGGGAGCAAAGATGGCAGACTTGCCACTGGGGACATGGATGAGTGTGTCTCCTGTCCAGTCCCTGAGCAGGCAGGACTGCCCTAGAACATGGCAAGGCAGTGGTGGAGCTGGGCACAGGTACACTTTAGGGTTCATGGTCAGGTCTGATTTCAGAGACTCTGTTATCGAGGGAACAGATAGGTATATATCTTCCCAGGTCTCTTGGTAAATGGGGCTGGTGGCAAGACTGTGGCCAGGTAGGGCTATAGCTGAATTCAAGAAGAAATGAAACTGTTTCTTGTGAGCATCCAGTGAGCTGGACACTACACACATGCCTGTGTCTTCACTGCTTTTAGGGAGGAGCTATTTCTCAGAGGTCCTTATTTCCCCCATTCCACCGTGGAAGTGGGTGGTTATTTTTTGTGAGTCTGTTTCATGAAATTGTCATTTCTCTTGCATTTTCAGTTCTGAAAGTCATATTTTGTTTTAGTTTTTTTAATGTTTATTTTTTATTTTTAGATAGAGAGAGCAAGTGTGAGGAGGGGCAGAGAGAGAGAGGAGAGAGAGAAGTTCAAGCAGTCCCCGCACTGTTAGCATGGAGCCCTCACACGGGGCTCGATCGTATAAATCCTGAGATCATGACCAGAGCGGAAATCAAGAGTCAGAGGCTCAACTAACTGAGCCAGTCAGGAGCCCCCGAAAGTCACATTTTAAAAATATCCGTGCTCTGAGGTTTTCTATCTCTCTATGCCCCTCAAGACTATTTGCCTTATTTCATGAGACATGGTTATGGTAGCTACTGCAATGTATTTTATTTTTGAATAATTATAAAATTTGGGTCCTCTCAAGGTTAATGTCTGTTGATTGTGTTTTCCCTTGAGAACTTATCAAAATTTTCTGTTCTTTGTATATTGAACAATTATGAACTGGTGCTTGGTCAATTTTAATAGTATACAATTCTGAGTCCCTTAAAAAATCCTATTGAGATTTGTTTTTAAACTGTCAGTTATGGGGACACCTAGGTGGCTAAGTCGGTTAAGCATTCGACTTCCGCTCAGGTGATGAGTTCAGTTTGTGAGTTTGAGCCCCGTGTCAAGCTCTGCACAAACAGCTCAGAGCTTGGAACCTGCTTCAGATTCTGCATGTCCCTCTCTTTCTGCGCCTTCCCCCCTGCCTCTGAAAAATAAATAAACATTAAAAAAGAAACAAAAAACAAATAAATAAATGATCAATTGTGCCAATTAAGTTTAGGCCACATGCTTGCACTTGCCTTTGTTTGGCTATGGTTCCTATGTAAGTCCAGTTTCCACAGCTTTAGCAGTTATTTGGATCTGTCCACTGTGTGCACCTCCCGGGGCCAGCCTGAGACCTGGGGCACGCTGTAATAGGATCATATTCGGCGCATGCACTCTTTGGATGTGAGTCCAGAATTCATTGGCAATATTATGGGATCCCATTCTCAAGTCCACTCTTCTCCCTGATCTCCTCCATGTTCTCTATCTCACAAAGGTCCTGTTTTTTTTTGGTCATCTCACTAGGAACCCAAGGTGTTTCTTCTTTCTGCTGTGTAACAAACTGCCCATATCTGCCTGTCTCTGAGGCCAAGTGGCAGGAAAAGAGAGCAAGATAGCGAGAGGGAGAGAGAGAGAGAGAGAACGCACGTGTGTGAGCATACACACACACACACACACACACACACACACACGTGCACATGCACAAGTTTTTCCACCAAAATGCTTGGGTCACAGTTTCTCTGATAATAGAGGATTTTCCTTCTTCTGAGATTCAGGGGTCTGCCTGACTGCTGCTAACCCACTATCACAGATTTGAGCACCGGAATCGGAGCCGGCTTTGCAGGCCAGGCCAGGAGGCGGAAAATGCAGCGGATATCTACCCCTCTTTCTGCCCCTTAGGCATCCCTCTTTCCCTCATTCAGAACAGAGACTTCCCTTGAGCTTCTATCTGTTCATGGTGCGGTTCCAGGAACAGGCTGCATGGGAGTTCCAGTTAGTACCTACGGAAGTGGAAAAAAACGGACAACTCAGTGCCGATTGTTCATTTGTCCAGTGCTCAGATCTTTCCCCAGTCATCTTGCTACCAGTCACCTTCCCGATGCGCCAGTTAGCTGCTTCATTGGGTCCGTCCAGGGATTTTAGTTGCATTCAGTAGGGAGAGACAGTATGTTGACTTCATCTTAACAGGGACTGGAACTCTCCTTTCAGTGTTTGAAGCAATGGAAATCATCTTTTATTCCTTTTTCTATTATTTATATATATATTATGCTTTAAATTCAAGCTTGTTGTAGGAAAAATTACTCACAATGAACATATAATGAGGGCACAAATAGCATCGCTGCTAACATCCAGATTAAAAAAACAAAAAACCTCAAGACTAAAATCTCTTTAATGAAGGAGGATTGAACACACTTATTTTCAGAGGCATATTTTTATTCGTAGGTTAAAATATGGAATAAAATAAGTTCTTCTCTCTCTTCTAAGTTATGAATAAGCCCACCCACAATACACCTCTTCTCTGAAATTCAGAGTAATTACTAAGTTAGAAGAGCAATTTGGAGAACCAGTCAAGTAAGTCTTATCCTAAAATCTTCTCCCAATTAATCTCAGACTTTCAAGGCACATTGGAAGAAATTCCCAGTGTAATTCTGCGGGGAGCTGTAATACTAACAACTCGAGTTTTATACATATGGTTATTCTTCAAAACCTAAATTTCTCATGTGTATCGTACTATAGATAGGTGTCATATTCTTGAGGGAAATTTAAGTGAGCTCTCCCACTCCTAAGGACAAAATAATCCAAATGCAAACAATGCTAAGAGACACTGATTTTATGCTAGTTCACCTTGAACTAATACCTAGATCAGTTCTTATCTGTTTGGGGGTCAGTGACCTTTTTAAAAATTAGATGAGAGCTAGGTCCATTCCCCCCCACCTCAGGGAACAATACACACACACACACACACACACACACACACACACACACTATTTTACATACATTTTCAGAGATTTCATATACTCATGTAGCCTGGATTAAGAACCCTTGACTTAGATAGGAATGATAAATAAGTTTATATTTTCAACCTCTTTCTCTCTCTTTTTTTTTTAAAAAAAAAAGTTTATTTATTTATTTATTTAAGGGAGAGACAGAGCTAGAGAGGGAGAGAGAGTGAGCACAAACAGGGGACTGGTGGAGACAGAGAGAGAGAGAGGATCTCTCAGAAGCAGAGGATCTGAAGCCAGCTCTGTGCCATCAGAGCCCCCACAGATGTGAGGCTCTAACTCACACACTGTGAGATCATGACCTGAGCCAAAGTTGGACACTTAACGGAGTGAGCCACCCAGGTGCTCCTCATGCCCTCTCTATTGAGTCTCAGACTTTCCTTTTCAATTATCTAATGGCAAACTCTTACCTATGTATACTGGAGTCACCTCAAATTGAACTATCATATCAAATTTGCCACTTGACCCCATTTTTATTCTCTCTGTTAATGGATTTACCATCTACATAGTTAATAAATCACTAGGAGCCATCTGAGAATCTCCTCTCTCACAACTTAGAATCAAAACTAGCCAAGTGCATTCTGCCTTCCAAGTACGACTTATATCTATTCCCTCATTTTCATCCCCACTACTGAGACCTGAATGGAAGCCCTTATTATGTTCCACCTGATCTATTGTAAAGGACTCTTAACGTGGCTCTCCGCCCCCCTTCTTCCATATTCAGTGTTTTCTTCACACTATTGCAAATTATATATCTAACACATGAATTTGAATTATCACATTCACTTCTGATGCCTAAACAGTGATTTGCAGAAATAAAGTAAAGTAAAATAAAGTAAAATAAAATGTAAATCATAAGAATCCTGTTTGTTTCTCAAGCAAGATGTCTAGGGGAAGCCTAACATATCAAACAAGCAAATGGGATAAAGTTGGTGCAAAATATTATTTCCTAAACTTGTCATTTTATGAATAACCCCATGTGTTGGGAACCTGTTAAAAGCAGCACTTATCAAAGACTCATTCCAGATTTATTCAGGCATAATTTCTGTGGGCAGGCCATAAGTGCCAGGTGATTTTGATAAACAGGCAAGTTTGCAAAACACTGGTTGATTCAAATATAAATGCTTTAAAATGACACACACACATAAAATCACAAGTTGGCCCCAATTTATTTTTCTAACCTACTTCTATGTTTCAGCCATATCAAACTATTCATAATTCTTTGAATTTTCCACACCGTTTTTAGTCAATATACCTCTGCACATCCAATTTCCTATTCCTGGAATGTCTTTCTTGGGTTTTTCTACCTGTTGCTCGTCTACCTGTCTTTGAAGAACTAGACCTAGGGTCGATTTCTCTGCGGAACATTTCCTGACTCTTTACAGAACACAGCACATTATTCCATACATCTCAGTTTCTATCATCAGCTTAATGGGAGGTACTATATCTTACCTCTACTTGTGTCTTTCATAGCACAATATCCGATACATCATAACCACTCAATAAATATGTGTTAAATATTGAATGAGTGAATTCATAAATTCATTAATAAAAAAGGAATACATTTATGAATAAATGAACATCCAAGGTTGGCAAATATCATACTTTAAAAAATGAATATAGTTATTTGCTGAAAGGAAGACAGTGGGCTTACATGATTTTGACTGTAATTTGCTGTAAAATGCTTTGACATAAATAATGTAATGATATGGGTGCGGGTCAACATTAATGTATAACCCAGATGCAGTTAGTTAATTTTGAAGTAGTCTCGTGGAAGGATTCAGATTCCTGTCGTGGATAGTTATTCAAGGATAGTTTCCATTTTTTTCCAAGTATTTATATCTAAATGTACAACATAGCGTTTTTTAATTAGCATAAGAAATGAGTTTTCATAATGATATTACAATAGTTCAAGTTTATTGTTGGCTAGAAAGCTATGCAAGCTCAGCCAACGAACAACTTCAATGAAATTCTCTAGATCCAAGGCACTGGAGCGTTGCTAGGTCTCTATTTTTGGCCTCAGTACTTAATATGGGAATCTTTTATCTGATGCAATTAGAAGCCTTCCTGATCTTGTCATCAGAACATCGGTGTGCTCATTTCTACGTGAAACTCTGATGCAAAGTGTTGTCTAAGTTTCCAAGAAGACAGATAATGAGGGCTTCAGAGTACAGAAGAACAGATCATATGCCTTTTTTTTGCTTGTTTATATTTTTAGGCATGTCAAAATTAGCCTGAGGCTTGCACTTATTGTAGTATATATGTCCTGATGGTGGCGTTATCAGAAAATACATACATAACTCCTACCTATATTTTCTCCAAACCTTTTTAGTTTGGAAATGTTTGCACCTACACATACTCTTCACCTAGATTTACCAGTTAGTAACATAGGATGATTTCACATTTGTGCATGCTCTGTATGTGTGTGTCTCCTCATCCCCATACATATTTAGTACTTAACCAAGAGTGAGTTGTGTCTCCTCACTCTCCATGCATATTTAGTATTTAACTTGGAAAGTGAGTGGTCTATTTCATGGCAGTACACTCCTAAATAGTTCACCACGTACTTCTAAGAAAAAGGGCATACATAACCACAGTGCAATTGTCACACTCAAGATCTTCAACATTTATATAATACCATTGTCTAATATACGACTCATACCTATGCTCCCTCTATTGTCCTTTATAGAGCTTTGTTCCTTGATCCAGAATCCAATCAAAGATCATGAATTGCAATGGTTTGACATGCCTCTTTAGCTTTCTTAATCTAGAACAGTTCCCTAGCCATTTTCTCTTTATTTGTTTTGAGTGAAACTCATATATTTGAGAAGTCCAGGCCAATTGTTCTGCACAAGGTCTATCAATTTGGACTAGTACATCACAGCAAGAAGTAATTTTGTCCCATTATTGGTCATTTCAAGTCTGATCACTTGCTTTACAGGGTGTCCAACAGATTTCTCTTACAGAGGTAACTTTCTTCTTTGTAATTAATAAGTAATCGCTCAGGTGACACATTTAGACTATATGAATGTCTTACTCCTCAAGCCTTTGCCCATTTATGACTCCTGATATTACTGATATTACTGATATCCTGATATCACTAACTGAAGCAATTATTACTATAGTGTTTGTGAAATGTTCATCTTTCAATTCTACTATTCTTTTTATATTTCTTAGATAGACTTTTCTACAACAAAGGACTTTCCCCCCACTTCACCTTTTTAATGTCACTATGCATCCATGAGTTATTTTTTATTCAATGTGTTTCAATCCTTGGCTATTATTTTCTATTTTAATGGTCATATTGTTTCAAAAATGATGCAGTGGATTTTTCCTCAAGCTGACCCTCATATCCTTTTGATATTTCTCCTTTTGTAACTCAGCAAGATACTCCTGGCTTGTCTTATACTTTCCCTCTCATACATGAAGTCAGCTGTTTTTCCAAGGAGCCGTGGATCTTTTTAAGAACAATAACATTTAAAACCAACATGTTTTCTTCTTGGTACTGGAGTATCACTGCTTCCAGGACCTTTCATTGAACAATGCTTTTGATTCATGAGTTTATACTGATAACTCTAATTCTACTCTAATACATAGAATTTTTTTCTTCTTTATGAAGCTCATATTTGTATTTTCTTTTTCTCACTTATTGAAACATTTCCACCTAAATATCAATATATTTGCTTATTTTATAGTTTGCACAAAATAGTTTTATAATTACTACCACATACCACTGTTAACAAAAAAATAAGTAAAGTTTCTTGATGTTTTTACAGTTCTTTATGTCTTTAGAATATATCCCAGTGGGGATATGGAGTCAGAATAATATGTTCAGATTTTACTTGGTTTAATTCTGTGTATAGTTCTGTTATTAACTTGATTAATGAGTACATCTATTTATTTATGTTAGTATTTAATTTTAACTTTTTTCCTACTCTTGTTAATCAAATTTCAGTTTTTGGATGTGTAAAATATCAACATGGTTTGAAAATCAAAACTATATACCAACAGAGTCCTTGGAGAAGCCTTCTTCTCCTCTTTATTGCTTTTACTCTTTCACCACCCACATTCTGTAAATGCCAATTTAGTTTCTTATCTCTGTTTTTATAAATATATACACACACATGCACACACCATTCATACTGTCCCTTCTTTCTTAGACAAAATAATATACAGTATATAGTCTTTTGCAAGTGGGTTTTTTTTCACTTAATGACTGGAAATTACTTTAATATTAGTTAATTGAAAACTTCCTTATTTTCATACCTTCGATATGCCAGGTTTTATTCATGTAATCTTCCAAATGTGGGCATTTTAGTTGCTTCCAAAATGGATTATAAATGAGGCCACAATGAATAAATTTTTGCATATGTCTTTTCCCCCAAATTAGTTAAGAAATGTCAAGAAGTGTTGATTTAAAGGATAAATACATATTTACTTTTGTTAGATATTGTTGAATTCTCCATCTGCATCATAGGATTTGTACTATTTTGCATTCCCATTGACAATATATGAGAGTGAACATTTCTTACAACCTTGCAAACAAGCTTACTGTCAAGCTTTTGTATTTTTGCCAAACTAATAAATGAGGAATGGTATTCAGTAGAGCTTTGATTTGCATTTCTCTTATTATGAGAGGAGTTTACCATATTTTTGTATGTTTAGGGCTAATTGGTACATCTTTTTTATGAACTGTCTACTCATGACTTTTGTCCATTCCCCTTTTCTACCAAGTTTTTGTGGTTTTCTCAATTTTATGTTGTGAGACTGTCCTTTTATCTGTAATCTCACCTTCCCTTTATTGTCTAAGGCAGTAAAATACCAATTGTATTATGAGTTTCCTAATTTATTTAGGCTGATATACTGTAAGTTAACCTACTGCTTTGAGTGCACTGTGATTTGAGTCTTCTTACTCAAATAAGAGGTGGATAGTTCAAATGGATTTATTATGATAGCTGAATTTAGGTCCTCAATTGCTTATCTAAAACTCTTGGGAACAGGTGTTTTTCACAACAAAGAATTTTTGAATTTGAAAAAAGGAATAGGTGCATATACTGTGTATTAGATAACGTCATCCATCGAATACGGGCCAACACCACATAATCAAATACACTAAATATTTCTAATACAAAGCTCACAAATATTTATACTAGATGGGATAAATAGAAACCATTAGGAGACTCACATCAGCTCAGGTCATGTTTAGTGGTCAGATTCGCTTAGGTAATATCAGGTTTTGCCACCAAATGCTTTATAAATAAAACTTTTGGTTTCTAGAGGTTTTTGGATTTTGGGATTGTGGATAAGAGATTTTAGACCCAAAGCTCATTAAACCAATCATTTTTGTGTACTGTGTATTAGAGAACATGGCATGCTGTTAAATACAGCTTTAAGAAAATCATTAAAAACTCAATAGGGGATGGGGATTAAGGAGAGCACTTGTTGTGATGAGCACCAGATGTTGTATGGAAGTGCTGAATCACTATATTTTACACCTGAAACTAATATTACACTGTATGTCAATTAACTGGAATTTAAATAAGAACTTTAAAAAATCTTTTTCTTTAAAAAAGGCAAATTATTAATACAAAGCTGACAATACCAAATAATTTCCTGAACTACATAACCCTACCTAATCGATATGAATATGGAATTAGGTTCAAGGGTTGCTTGGTGCTCAAGCAGAAATTGAGTGGGGGTTGAGTGGGGGTTGAGTGGGTGTAGATGCCAGTCGCCATGATGGTGGGAGGCCTTGCAAACCCGCCTTACTTCAGAAATGGCTCCTAGCACCTCTCTCTCTGCCCCTCCCCTACTCGTGTTCTCTTTCTCTCTCTCTCTCAAAAATAAAATAAACATTTATAATGGCCAACTTGTACATGAAAAGGTGTTTTAAATCACTTATCAAGAAATTCAAACCCAAACTATAACGTGATATCATCTCACACTTGTTAGAGTGGCAATCATACAAAAAGACAAGAGATGATAAATGTTTGGGAGGATGTAGAAAAAAGGGAACCCTTGTACATTACTGGTGGGAATGTAAATTTTCTTATTTTGAGCACATTTAGTGTAAGTTTTTTAAAAAAAGATACATTAATAACTTTCTCCCCTCTTCTCTCAAATTATATATTTATTTGGTTATTTGTTTATTATTGTTGTCTCTTATGGTCTATTTCACTCACTATTATAACCTCAATACCCAGCTCAAGGTCTGACAGGCTATAATTGCTTGATAATTATTTTTGAATTAGTTCATGAATGAAAAGAGATCACAAGGAGGAGACCTAATAAAAGGAAACAAATATAATTGTCCATCCATCTGCAGTAAAAATACAAGTTGAAAACAATAATCCAAAGGGTAATGCTACTTTACCTCTTATTCTATCCAAATTCAGATTTATCTAGAAACAAACTCATATACATCTTAAGTGAATGCTACTTTTGCAAAGAGGAAGAAATTAGCTCTATTTGAACAGGTAGAAGTTCATTACCACCAGAAGCCATTACCTTATATCCTCATTTTCCCCCCAATTATCACCCAAAAAGTAGATTAGAGAAAAATTAATATATGCACCTCCTGTCCATATTTTCATTCTGTCTTCAATTTGTTGAACTGCCTTTATCTAATAATACTTCTTCTGTTTTAAAATATTTGCTTTACTTTTTACATTATAAAACAATACATGTGTATGACAGGCCATTCAGAAAAATTATAGACGATTAGGAAAATAGTGTAAAGTAGGAAGAAGGAAAAATATTCCACAAGTTCACTCCTTAAGGACAATTTTTAAAAAAAAGGTAATTCATAATATTTTGGTATATTTTCCTGTAGTCATTCTTTTCCAGATAGTACAGTAAACTTTGGGTTGTAACTTGTTTTGTGAGTGTTCCACAAGATGAACAAACATTTTTCTAATAAATTTTAACTTGATAAATGAAAGATCTTGCAATATGAGTAGTACATGATGCCAAATGTCACCTGATCACAACTGAGCCTGTGGTTCTTGAAATTCGCTTTGATATATGAGTGCTTTGGATGACAAGCATGTTTCCAGGATGATTTATGCTTGCAAACCAAGGTTTTACTGTATTTTTTAAATATACTATATAGACATTTAAAATCTTGTTTTCCAACCCTTTACACTATAAATGCGTTCCATATTGTTACAAAATTTTAATGGGCATAATTTTTTTTAACATTTATTATTTATTTTTGAGAGACAGAGAGAGACAGAGCATGAGCAGGAGATAAGCAGAGAGAGAGGGACACACAGAATCAGAAGCAGGCTCCAGGCTCTGAGCTGTCAGCACAGAGCCTGAAGCGGGGCTTGAACCCACAAACTGTGAGATCATGACCTGAGCCAAAGTCAGACGCTCAACCGACTGAGCTACCCAGGTTCCCCTTAATGGATATAATTTTAAACAAAGGCATAATATTCCATTATTCCAAATACTACCTATTTTTAAAATTTTGCCCAATTATCAGATGTGTCCATTATTTCAGATGTCTGGATGTTATAATGCTTTAAAGAACAGATTGTAAATATTTTTTCTGTACTTGGTATTGTTTGTTTAGATAGTCTCCCACGTGAAGAATTACTGGGTCATGTGGAATGAAAATATATCGGCAAGTTGGACACTCTTACAAAATCTTTCTGTAAAGCTATGATTCTTGATAGACACCTAGCCCTATGAGATCATTTGAAATTCCAAAAAATATCTGGTATCATGAACCTGGAAACACATCTAGGAAGTCCACTACTCACTTACAATAGGACTTTTATTCTGAACTACTGATTATCCTCTTTGAGTTTGAAATTGAGGTAGCTTATGTCAAGCGATAAAGGAGTCCGAACGCTTGTTTTTAAGACTGTATTAACAAATTGCCAAGGAGATGTCTTCATCATGTTTGCATTTAGTAGTGTTCAAATTACTCCTTAGTTCATGGATTTGGCCATTGCATTATGTTTTAAGACACCTGTATGTTACTCTTTACTGACTTAATCCTCAAAGTATTTGAATTCCCCCTGGGGGTTCTGAGAACACAGCAGCATTTTGACTTATTGTTGCATATTTGCCATCTAGTGGCTGAAGTGGGAAATTGCAGATTTACGCCCTCTCCAGTTGGGGGGAAGAGGACACCCAGAGCTTGTTTTTCAAAAGAAATCAATAGCGATGGAAAACACAAACTGTCAGTAATACTCAGTAGGGATGGGTAGGATTGCTTTATAGGGTGTATCCATGTTCATTTAGAAGAGTCTACCCGAAAAGGAGGTAAAGCTCAAGGAATATCAAGCATAGCTATTCTCCAGCAAAGTCTATCTCAACATCTTTATACCCAAGCACACACTCTTCTCAGATTCAAAGGCTTACTACAGGCAACGTTCAAGTGTAAAACAAATCATTAGGGGCACCATGATCTTACTTAACAAAGAAAGGAAGCGTACCTCACTGAAGTAGCTTTGGATACTTGGTGTTCATTAGATGATTGTTTTAAGATGAGCCCAGATCTTTTATTTACCCTCTTAGAGAATTTCCTCCTTTCCTTTTCTCTGTAGTCTGAGACATTTCTCACTAAATAGAATGTGTGGCTAAAAGAGCAATTTACTGTTCCTTAGAATTAGATGTATCTGGTAACTTTCTCTCTACTCTTTAAGTTTTCAAATTATCCCAACCTAATCAAATAATAAATAATTCAGAGAAAATGGGTCACACAAATTATATAAGAGATTCTTTCTAAAAATGTACAAAGGAGATGCTCAGATTTGGGGAAGGGAGTAAATAAAATGAGTAAAGGTAAGGGGGTAAACAGCGTACATAAAAGGATGGAGTGTATGTGGGTGGAGGGGCATTCTCTAAAACGAAGTTGCAAAAAGGGCTAAGAGCTGAGCTGATACTCAAAATTTTCAGAAATTTTCTTTTGCCTTCAGACATACAGGACTTAGTGAAGATGAAAATGTTAAGAAGTGGGTGAACCTGCTGGAGGTTACTTAAAACTACAATTATAGCTAAAACAAAGCCTTACTGAGAAAGATTATGAAATTCTTCCAAGCCTTCAAAGCCATCAAAGCCCAATTTATGAAAGCCTAATCAATGGTGTGAGTTTACCCAATCTGTACCATCTATAAAAATGGAACAATAAAGAGAACTATCAAGTATGCATCTTTTTCTTTCTTTGAATGAACCATATTTTAAGTTAATGATGTCTGGAAATGTGCTAACATTTTGAATGGGTTATCTAGGACTCCAGGATCTGTTTTGAGCATTCAAAATGAAATCCTAATTCAGGTGCTGGAGTTTGTAGCCAGCATCCTTTGACATACTTTTGAACTTCTTCACTTGAGTACCTGATTCTATTATGTTGTTTATCCTTGCTACAATTAATATTCTTTGAGGGAAATTGAGTGCATAGTATTTATTGATCGGTTACTGAGTGGTAAAGTTTTGGGGTGATGGGGGGCTGATGGGGGGTTGATGGGGTCCAGAGTTGATGGCCAAAAGGAGAAATTTCTGAAGACATCTTTGGTGCAGAAAGGTGATTTTATTAAAGCATGGAGACAGGACTCCAGCACAGGAAAAGCTGTACTGTAAGTGTTGGGGGTGGGGGGACCATTTTATGGAGTCAGGGATCCACAGGGCATTTCCAAAGAGATTTTGCATGCTAAAGACTTACTGGAGGCCTAGCTATTGTCAAGTTAATGTCGTTTTTCCCCTCTAGCAAAACATTAACTTTAAGCCAGTAAGGAGTTTCTGGACTTTAGGCTATAATGGGATTGCTTTTTTCTGGTAAACTGGTATCTGTTTGACCATTTGTTTTTTTGTCCTTTCCCATTTTTGGAGTACCCGGGAGTGTAAGTGTTCTACCTGGGGGGTGGCGTGCTAGCTTGTGCTTTACCCCTTAGTCTGCCTTATGCCCCCTTCATCACTAAGTACTCATTCATCTTCACAACTATGCTGTGAGATGGGTATTAGTAGGAATCTCATTTTACAAATCCAAAAACACATTTTGATGCCCTATTTAGTGGTGACATCTCTAAGTTACATATCTATTGTAAGGATGCAGGTCTGATTCAGGTTTCCCCTCTGACCTTGAAGGCCAGCTAACACCATTAACATTTCTGGGGGCGGGCCTAAAGATGGAGGTTAAGACTAGTCATGCCCTACGTGAGGGATCTGGGTCCACTCTGTAATTGGTTAAAGTTACTGTCAATGATGTGATGCTATAATGATTGGACCCCTGTACCTGTGTCACAATTTCCTGTAACTCCCCTTCCCAAACTCATAAAAGGCCCTGCACCGCCATGTTTGGGGCTCGCTCCCCGTGGATCCAGTGTGTTGTTGAAGTCTGTGAGCCCGAGTTTAGGCTGGCCAGGCCTAAATTCATAATAAAGCCCTTTGCTTTTGCATGCGTGATTCGCCCTCCCTGGCGGTCTCTGGTTTTGGGGGGCGATATTAAAATCTGGGTACAACACTATGACCAGGACTCACTTGTCTCTTCTTTCTTATATTAAAATGTTTCTGTCTTCTGCATTATTCCTTCAGGATCATGTAAATTTTTCAAAGGTGATAAATCAATCTATATAGATTTTTATGCTTGCTTGGAGATTAACCAGTCAACCTTCTTTGAGAGTATTTACCTATGTAACAGAAAGGTTTGCAGACAGAGCATATATTCAATTATTCATTAGTTGACCAATTTACAGGATAGGCACTAGGGATCTCCATTCTCTTGGAATTTACATATTTGTGAAACATAGAGATATTAATCCAATGATTCATAGAAGTATATAACTTTGAACCCTGATGAAGGCTATGAAAATGAAGTGATCAGTGCCAGTCTGGAGAATTAGATAGGGCTTTCCTGAGGAAGTGAGGTTTATCTCAATATATGAAGGATAAAAAGAGTTAATTGAGCAAATTGGGATGGGGACATTCCTCTGGCAAATACAGCAAGGACAAAGCCTCAGGGATGGTTGGGAAACTAGTGATCCAAGAAAGAAGGCCTGAGTGGCTGGAATATTCAGCCTTACACTGAGAGCAGGGAATAAAGAGCCTGGAGGGTGTTCAAAAGAAAATGACAGACTTAAAATGGCATCACTTACACTGAATCACCAACCCATGGTGAAATAACTAATCTAAATGCAGATCCAACCTCCCCCAGAAATGGAAGTCTTAACCTGGGTAGTCAGAAATTTTCTGATCAGCACCAATGAGGAAATGTGTCCCATGGGCCGTCTCCATGCCCCAAAGGAGGATGGGGTCATCTACATGATAAGACCTCCTTCCCTTCCTCCTCTAGGAAAGTGACCTTCCCTCCCATTACAACTTTCTTTGCACAACTCCTTGGACCGCCCCTCTGCTTGCTACATGGGATACTGCTCCATTCATGACTCATTTAGTAAAGCCAATTTGATCCTTAAATTTACTTTGTTGAATTATTATTTGTTTTTAACAAGAGGTAGGCAGAGACCAAAACCCATATACAACCTGGAAGAAAGAAACAGAAAAAAATTAAGCCCTTAAACAGATAAAAACTGTTGTGTTAAGTGTCATCAATGAGCTAAATGCTGTGGAAATGTGGAAGGGAAACCTCTAAAACATGTTTGGAAATTCAGGAGAGATTTTCCAGAAATGTGATCTATGAAAGGTGACTAGACATTAGCCGGAAATGGAGGTGGTAGTTCGTTGTCTGCCAGGAAGAAGGGACCACAGAGATGTGGGGATCAGAGATCCAAAGGCAAATCTCAGGAACTGAGGGAGGTCTGATTAAAATGCAGATTTATAATGTAAACTCTGGTTGGCAGTGGGGAGAAGGCTCCTGGGGATATCAGTGGATGTAGGGAAAAGGCTACTGGGGTCATTCTGGCTGAAACAAAATGAACAAAGGAGGTGGCAGTAGGGTTAGAAAAGAATGGACTGATTCTGTAGATATAACGCAGGAGGAATGACCACTGGGTGGATTATTACCGAGAAAGAGGAGGAAAACAAAGAAACCAGGTTTCAATCTGGGGTTACCGGGTGCATTAAAATACCCATTCCCTGTGTTACAAAATAGGACATTAGAGTTGAGGGAATTTATTTTGGGGGCATGTTAAGTATTATGAATCTTTGTCATTCATAGGAACATGTCCAGTTGAGAGATGTGTGTTTGCCTCTATAACAAGACAGATAGGTAGGCCAGAGTTCAAGATTAAGGCATTATCAGCATATTAAGGGTGTGGCCATGAGTGTATACAGTATAAAAAAGGGCTTAAAAGAGTGCCTGCGTGGCTCACTTGGTAAAGACTCTGACTTTTGGTTTCAACTCAGGTTATGATCTTGAAAGGACACCGGTCTAAGCCAAACTGACTCCATGACAGGCTTCAAGTTTCCCCTCTGACCTTGGAGACCTAAGTGTGTTTTCTCAGAATCATGAGACAATGAAAGGACACAGATTGCTCAACCAGGGATCACCCTAGTGACACCCAATCAGAAGCAGCCAGCTAAAATGCTTCATTCCTAAGGGCAGGCCTAGAGATAGAAGCTATAGATAATCACTTATTGCTTAAGGTTAGTTACACCCTACGTGGGGGTCCTTGGCCCACCCTGTAATTGGTTATTTTCAAAGATACTCTAAATATTGTGATTGGGTCCCGCCAAAAGTAACGAATGCTCTAAACAAAATATATGGTTAAAGTTGCTGCCAATGATGTTATGCGATAATGATTGGATCACTGTACCTGTGTCACAATTTCCTGTAACTCCCCCTTCCCAAAACCCATAAAAACCCTGCTCAGCCCTTGTTCGGGGCTCTCAACATGGATCCACTGCATTGGTGAAGTCTGTGAGCCTGAGCTCTAGCATGTAATAATAAATGTCCTTTGCTTTTGCATGCATGACTCGGTCTCCCTGGTGGTCTCTGGTTTTTGGGGATGATATTGTGATCTGGGCATAACAATCTCACAGTTCATGGGTTCCAGCCCCGTGTCAGGCTCTGTGCTGACAACACGGACCCTGGTTGGGATTCTCTCTCTTTCTCTCTCTCTCTCGCTCTCTCTCTCTCAAAATAAATAAACATTTTAAAAAGGGGCTTAGAATAAAACTTTAAAAACAATAGCATTGAAGGGGTGGGGAGGAAATAAGGATTCCCTGAGGACAAGTGACTAGCCAGCTAGAAGAGAAAAAAATAGAAAAATGTGATGTCATAGAATGTAAAGAAGGCATTAAGAAGGAGGGAATGATCAACATTGACAAATATAAGAGAAGGCTAAGAAGGTAAATACAGAGACCTATCCATTAGGTACACAGCAAAGAATGTCTAGGTCACCTTTGTGTAACGAATTTTGTAGAAGTACCTAAATCCAGAGGGTAGTGGGATGAGGAATAAGTAGGAGGTAAAACAGTTAAAACAGTGAGACTAGATAACCCATTCATAAAGTTTGGTTGTAAAAATCATGAGACATATGGAGTGAATGGAATCCTTCTCTCTCTCCCTCCTTCTCTGCCTCTTGCTTGCTGGAAGAAGCTTCAAAATATTTAAATGGTGGGGGCGCCTGGATGGCTCAGTCAGTTAAGTGCGACTTTGGCTCAGGTCATGATCTCATGGTTTGTGAGTTTGAGCCCCATGTTGGGCTCTGTGTTTACAGCTCAGAGCCTGGAGCCTGCTTCCGATTCTGTGTCTCCTTCTCTCTCTGCCTCTTTCCGCTCATGCTCTGTCTCACTCTATCTGTCAAAAATAAATAAATGTAAAAAGAATTTAAAAAAAGAATATATAAACGGTGGTGGGAAGCAGCCAGTATAGATGAGGAGGCTGAAGATCAAGGAGAGGGGAAATAAGTAAAGATAAGTTGCTAAGAATGAGGAAGTAAATAGGAGGCAGATTATAGGTGACAAGATTTATTTTATGTGTATTTATTTATTTTGAGAGAGACAGAGAGAGATTATTATTGCAAAGGATGCAGGATACTGTTTGGATTCTGAAATATGGTGAGGAGAAAAATATACTGATAATGTTCTAGAACTCCTGGTAATACCTTTTTAAAATTTACTTTTATTTTTTGTATTTGTTTTTGAGAGACAGGGAAAGACAGAGCACAAGTCAGGGAGGGGAAGAGAGAGAGGGGGACACAGAATCTGAAGCAGGCTCCAGGCTCCGAGCTGTCAGCACAGAGCCTGACACCAGATTCGAGCCCACAAACTGTGAGATCATGACCTGAGCCGAAGCTGGATGCTTAATAGACTGAGCCACCCACGCACCCCTGTGGTAATTCCTTAATAGAGTATCTTTCTTACAGTTTCTCAGTGAGGAAGAATTCGTTTTCATCTGATTAAAGGGAGATAATAGGTGGTAATGCTCTGAGGAGAACAGAGAACAGTCACAGTGGACAAGGAGAGAGAGAATGGATAAGGGAAAGAGGAGTGTTTGGTAGCATTTATGACTCAGTTCAGGCTGAAGACTAAATCTGCATGGGAAGCCGTTGGTATGGTAATGTGATTTTTATCTCATGTTCACCAATCAAAAGATAGTACAGGGAATATTAAGTTAGAGCCAGGTATGGAGACAGCAAAAGATTGTGAAGGTGTGTGCTGACCTGCCCTAGTAACCATCACACTGCAATCTGCACCCACATGGCTCAGTCAGTTGAGCATCCAACTTCAGTTCAGGTCATGATCTCAAGGTTCATGAGTTTGAACCCCACATCTGGACTCTCTGCTGTCAGCTCAGAGCCTGCTTCAGATCCTCTGTCCCTCTCTCTCTCTGCCCCTCCCCTGCTCGTTCTCCCTCTCTCCCTCTCTCTCTCTCTCTCTCTCTCAAAATCAATCATCCAATCAATCACACAGACTGGGAACAACCCACATGCATACACGCAGAAGCCCTGGTAACATGGGCTTCCTGGCAGGTGAAGGCAGTGAAAGGATAATGAAGAAAGGAGACTGAGAGTATTGTGGGATGTAGAATGATACTCCATGGAAACTAAGCTGGACCGTGAAGGAATTAATGGCAGGAGGGAGAAAGTAATGAGCTAAAAGGTACTGAGTATGCCTGTAAACTGAAGAACAGGGTAATAAACACTCTGATGGTATGTCTTATGCCTCCCAAGAGGGCAATTCCTATATTCCCTCCAAAGGCCCCAAGACTCCCCCTGAGCTATATTCATTTTCTGGAACCACAGCACAAAAGTATGGCATCAAGTTGCGTGAGGTCTCAAGTAAGGACTCTGATGAATGCCAAGTAAGGGTGCAATGCCTGATGAAAATGACATTAAAGGTGTGACCTCTGAAGAAGGGAGTAAATAAGCAAGCAAGCAAACAACCTTAAAATGCTTCCTGGCCTCCTGGTTTTGGAATCGACTATCTACATAAACAAGAAAAAGAATCCTGACATTTGCTCAGTTGTGTCATTTCCAAATGTGTAATTCCTGTAGTTTCAGAAGTGCAATAATTTGGCAAATGCTTCTTTTGTCAAAGATGTCTCTTAAAGAGGGGTGCCTGGGGGGCTCCGTGGGTTAAGTTAGGCGTTCGACTCTTGACTTTGGCTCATGACTATGGCTCAGGTCATGATCTCACGGTTTGTGAGTTCCAGCTCTGAGTCGGGCTCTGTGCAGACAGTGTGGAGCTTGCTTGGGATTCTCTCTCCCCCTCTCTCTCTGCCCCTCCCTTGCTGGCACGATCTCTCCTAAAATAAATAAATAAACTTAAAAAAAAAGTATCTCTCAGATAAAATTTAAGTCCAAGAGGTAAAGGTTGAACTTGATAAAAATAAATAAATAAAACAAAATATGTGAGTTGATCTGTCAGAAGACAACTATAAAGCTATTATTCAAAATTTATTATTAAATTTTCATTTACCAGCCCAAGTGAGGGCAATTATATTCTTGCTAGATTATGATTGATGAGTTAATTTACTTTCAGAATTCAAATTCTCAGTAAGATGGGGAAGAACTATAATAGATCTTGCAAATATATAATTTAACATATTATTTTCTTAAATTTATGGTCTAAAATATTTTGAGCGTGTGCTTAAACCATCATTTTGCTATTTTTTCTCTGTTTCTCTTGTATGTAAATAGGCTATCAATTAAGGATTTCATAGTCCATTCCTTTAGGTTTAATAATTCTGGAGCGCTTAAGATCAGATTCTGGCCCTTGGATCTTTACCCAAACCATATAAATTATATCTGTGGGTCTTTTCCCCTATTAATCCTAATTTGGAGCTATAAGAAAACAATAATTAAGAACAAACAGTTTGACCTAAATCATTTATTTCAAGTCACACAGACTAGAAAAGACAAACCGGAACTTCCCAAAAAAGAAATTAATTAACTTTGTATCTGTATGTGTGTAGAACAAAGATCAAAATTATTTCCCACCCTCAGTCTACCTCAGAATCTTGACAAGGGCATGAAAAAAACATTTGAAGCTCTAAGAAGTTAAATTATTATCATTGGATTTGTTACTGAATGGCCAGTAAGAAACTCTAAATAAACTTTTTCTTGGTAAAGTATTTCACCTCAATCCTATTTGACAATATTCCTCAACGTGTGTTACAGTAAGTTGAGTGTGTGCACAATAAAACGTTTTCTGAAACAATAAAATAACTTTCCATGCCTTACCATATTGCTTCATATTTTACAGAATGAAGCAAAATATCTTGTTGGGTGGGGGGTTGAAAATAGTCATTTAACAACTTCAGAGGGTAAATTTCATTTTGTTTTTTAATGTTTATTTTTGAGAGAGAGAAAGAGAGAAAGAGATAGAGAAGAGCAAGAGCAGGGGAGAGGCAGAGAGAGAGTGAGACACAGAATCTTAAGCAGGTTCCAGGCTCTGAGCTGTTAGCACAGAGCCTGACACGGGACTCGAACCCAGGAACAGCGAGATCATCACCTGAGTCAAAAGTTGGATGCTTAACCGACTGAGACACCCAGGTGCCCCCAAAAGGTCAGTTTTATATATACTGTTCACCAATTTATATTTGTATGTTGTGAGTAGTAGTTTAGAAAAAAACTGGAGGTAACTGGGTGGCTCAGTCAGTTAAGCATGGGACTTTGGCTCAGGTCATGATCTTTTTTTTTTAATTTTTTAAAGATGAGACAGGGAAGGACAGAGAGACAGAGAGACACAGAATCTGAAGCAGGCTCCAGGCTTTTAGCTGTCAGCACAGAGCCCAGTGCAGGGCTCGAACCCACAAACCATGAAATCATGACCTGAGCTGAAGTTGGAGGCTTAACAGACTGAGCCACCCAGGCGCCCTGATTCAGGTCATGATCTTATGGTTCATGAGTTTGAGCCTCACATCTGGCTGCACGCTCACAGCTCTGAAACCCACTTTGGATCTGGTCTTCCTCTCTCTCTTCCCCTGCCCCCAGTAGCACACTCGTGCTCTCTCTGTCAGAAATAAACATTAAAAAAAAGTTAAAAAAAAGACTGGAAAACAGAAAACTATAATTTCGAGTGTCTTATTTTTGCAGATGCCTCCTTTTACAACTTTTCATGAAATTTTTATTGTGTATAATTTTTCAAGCTGAGCAGTTTCTCTATTTTGGGTTTCAACCAAAACATATGAAGATAGAAGTCATTGACTATATACTAAGATTGAAGAGAAGTTGTTCACCATATATGACAAAGGCCTTTCTTATCTTTTCTGTTCCTAGAGTATTTTCCTTCCTGATTTAAATTATCACCTACACAGAAATATATCTATCTGATTGCTTTATACACACACACACACACACACACACACTCTCTCTCTCTCTCTCTCTCTCTCTCTCTCTCTCACATACACCTCTTCCATCAACTTTAGTCTCCTCTGAGTTTAAATTTTAGTTCTTAGGCTATCCAAGACTAATTCTTCTGATTTGGAAACGTTAATTAAGAGAAGCCCGTTGTTTTGGAAATTTTGTTTTATTAAGCAAATTTCTTGTTAGGCATCTTGGCTTGTTTCTACTTTGGTCCATATGTTTGTATGGCATTGTGTCATCTCATAAAATATGCCTGTTTGAGGGAGGCACTAACAGTTCAGAAAAGACAGATCCAGACGGGTTATCTGCATAATGGCATGACTATTATCACTTCGGAAAACTTCTCTGTGATAGGCTCACGTTGGTAGCCTATGTTTTCTTAGTTTGACCTGGGTTGTGGCAAGGGTGACATGTATCATCTTTCTGGTGGGGGGAAACCGCCATGGGTTTTATGATCTCTTCAGCACTCCTTATCTGGAATACTAAAAAGTGTCAGGCAAAACTGTGTGGAAATAATTCATAGTAAGAACCGTGATGAATTTTAGAGACAGTTAAATTGTATTTTCCACACATCAGACAATAAAAGTAGATGATGGCGCTAGCAGCATATGGCGCCCATACTGATACTGCATTCTTGAGTGGTTTTTCATTTGGAAGAGGAATGACCACAGATGGACTTTATATTTATACAATTTATATGAGGTTGAAGGCTTAGCAGAAGCAGAAAGCAAGGTCAAGTGTGTCTCATTATGAGGCTGGAATACAATGGCACTGCCAACTTGCAAGCAGTACTACTACTGACTACAATGTTTTCCTCACAGGCACTGTATCAAACCATTGAAAACACTGGGCAGCTTGTTTTCTAATCTCTCCTGAGTCTCATGAGACTTTGTGGCTATCCTGACAGAGAAATGCCTTTGTTTCTTATCTTCTGAGGAGTTAGTTTGTTTAGCCCCTACTTTGGTAAATAAATGTATCAAATTGCTTTGACCTTTTCACATCAAATCTCATACAAATCCCAATCGGTTTGAAAAGAGAATATAACAGTAGACTTCAGTCAAGCTACTTACTACTGAAAAACAAATGATTAGTAACTGGTCATACCCTGATTACTTGACTTAAGTACCTTTCCATACCCCTCCTAAATGAGCTTTTGAATGTGATGATTAAACTAGCCCTAGCATGTCTAATACCTTCTAAGATTATCTTCCTGGAGTAAAATGTCAGTGTACATATTTGTATGACTTAAACAGGCTGCTTATATTCTCAATCACTATGACTTCCTGATGATTAAAAAGTGATATTTATTAATAAATCTTAGGAGCACCTAGCTGGCTCAGTCAGTAGAGCATGTGACTCTTGATGCTGTGGTCATGAGTTCGAGCCTCATGTGGGTGTAGAGATTACTGAAAAATAAAATCTTAAAAAAATATACTGAGTCGCCTGGGTGGTTGAGGTGGTCGAACATCCGGCTCTTGGTTTCGGCTCAAGTCTGATCTCTTGATTCACGGGATCGATCCTTGTGTTGGGCTCTATGCTGCTGGTGAGGTGCCTGCTTGGCATTCTCTACCCCTCTTTTTCTGCCCCTCTCCTGATCACAAGCTCTGTCTCTCTCTGTCTCAAAATAAATAAACTTTAAAAAATATATGAAAAAAATAAAAATTTCAAAAATTAAAAAGAAAAGAAATCTTAGAGTATTCACCTCTGGACACACACTATCCCACGTTTTGGCCAGTTTAGATCTGTTCTTCTTGTTTCTTTGAAAAAACCTTCCTTTAAAATGCTTTTATTTTTTTTTTTAATTTTTTTAATGTTTTATTTATTTTTGAGACAGAGAGATTCAGAGCATGAGCTGGGGGGGCAGAGAGAGCGGGAGACACAGAATCTGAAACAGGCTTCAGGCTCTGAGCTGTCTGTCAGCACAAAGCCCGACGCGGGGCTGGAACCCACAAACGTAAAATCATGACCTGGGCCGAAGTCCGAGACTTAACCGACTGAGCCACCCAGGCGCCCCTAAAATGCTTTTCATCTCCATGCTAAAGACAAAACTGTCACATCATTTATAATACAATATAATAATAGAATAGAATAGAATATATAAATTTAATGATGTATGTATGTGTATACTGTCATTTATAATCACATTTTTGTGAGATAATCTGTATTCTTAATCTCCTGCACCAAGAACTATTATGACAAAAATAACAGTTAATGATGAAGTGATTATGAAATTATGTGTATTAAATATTTTATATTCATTTTTTAGTTTATGGTCATAACTTAACTGACTCAGTCATGTAAAAATTGCTATGGGAACATATACAGGAAGGTTTCACAGAGAGTGAAATTTAAAGAATAGGTAGAGATTTATCAAGCATAAAGAGAGAATATCATTTTGATTACTCAAACATATTTGCCTCAAGGAATTATGAAATGGTTAAATTTGAAGCTTGACTGTTTATAAATAATAAAACTGCTTGAAACAATGACTGAAAAGTCAGTGACATCAATATCACTTCAAAAAAAACATGACCTAAAAGACTACAAATTAATTGATACTATAAGATAAAAATAGAGTCATGGCCAAGTATCTCTGAACTTTTTAATTTTGCTGTAAAAATGTGTCTAGGGGAAAAATTATTTCAAACTTACCATACATAAGATTAGTGATTCTCAACTATGGCTGTGCATTAAAACACATAATCAGGTGGGCTTTTCAAAAAACAGGTACCAGGGTCCCATCAGCAGATACATTCTGATACATAGTCACGAGTTGAGAAACGCTGGTCTAGATGATCAAAGAGGCCTTCTATTTTAAACGATCTAGAATTCTGTGCTATGTCTAATTAATTTTTTAAATATTAGTAAAAGCTACTTATATGTAAAATGCAATTAAAAATGCTTATGGGGGCACCTGGGTGGCTTAGTCAGTTGGGCATCTGACATCAGTTCAGGTCATGATCTCACGGTTTGTGAGTTCAAGCCCCATGTTGGGCTCTGTGCTGACAGTTCAGAGCCTGGCGCCTGCTTTGGTTTCTGTGTCTCCCTTTCTCTCTCTGACCCTTCTCCACTCATGCTCTGTCTGTGCAAAATGAATAAACCTGAAAAAAATTTTTTTCTCTTACAAAATTATCTATAATTTTAGGCTAGAAAAACTTTATTCAACAATTTTTGTAAACTGTTTAACCAAGTTTTTAAAAAAGTTAACAGTACTATCTACTTACCAGTAATTCTATATAACTAAGTTTTATGGTCCATTTCAAAAAGGGCATAAAAGAATGATTTCTTTACTATAATATAGAAATTATTTTATTAAGTGTTTTTATTTTGAGAGAGAGAGAGAGAGTGCACATGTGCGAGCTGGGGAGGGGCAGAGAGAGAGGGAGAGCATTCCAAGCAGGCTCTGCACTGTCAGAACAGAGCCCCATGCGGGACTCGAACCTATGAATTGTGAGATCATGCCCTGAGCCAAAATCAAGAGTTGGATTCTCAACCAACTGAGCCTCCCAGGCACCCCATAATATAGAAATTCTTAAATTTCAGTGAGAACAAAGCAGTACACTAGGGAGAAAAATGGACATGAACAAGCAATTCAGGGAAGAAAAAAACATTTAGGGATAATAAAGATATAATAATTACTCAGCCTAACCAAAAATGAAAGATAAATTATAATAATGATGAGATATTATAGAGTAATATCTTGGCCTATAGAGGAGACAAAGTTGCATAAAAGTCATTGTTGATGCAGACGCCAGGAAAACACAGCTTATCTGTTTTGGAAGGAGTATCAAATGGTACAGCCTTTTGGAGTGCAGTTTGGCAAAACCACATTGTAAAATGCATATACTCTTAGATTCAGAAAATTCATTCCTAGAAATGTATTCCACAGACACACTTATAATACACACACATATATCTCTGCAAGAATATTCCTGCAGAATTGTTTGCGAGAACAAACATGAAAATCAACTACACATCTAACAATAGATTAGTTAAATAAAATTGAAAAGGCACATAAACTCTAGGGATAAATCCAAATCATATTGTATCAAATTAAAAAATCATTATTAAACTTGTCTTTTGGCAGTATGAATTTTGGCCATATAAGAGGAATAATCTGCAGTGATTACATATTATATAAATATTTCTATAACAAATTTAATAAAGACATTAAGGCATACATAAATAAAGTAAAATTAGTCATAGAAAAATATTTTTTTCTAGTGAGTAAAATGATTATATTTAGTAAACAAGAGGTCTGACATGGTTTTAATATTCTTTTTTTGATTTTCATATTCTAATTTGCCTCTAACATGGTCACAATGTAGCATTCGGTGCTTTTTTTAAAAGTATATTTCAAAAAGCCTGATAAGCTAATTAACATTATTTTATGCTCTTAAAGCCTAAGCATTAAATAATGCTTACAGATTGCTATCTCTATTTTTGAACTTCAGAGGCATATTCATCAAAATATTTATACCAGTTGACTTTGAACAACATGGATTTGAACTGTGCGTGTCTATTTATATGCAGATTTTTACGTATATGAAGATTTTAGTGCAGTATTGTGAATGTATTTTCTCTCTTTATGATTTTCTTAATAACGTTTTTTTCCTATAGCTTACTTTATTGTAAGAGTACAGTACATAACAAACAAAATATGTGTTAATTAACTGTTTCTGTTAACAGTAAGGCTACCAATCAACAATGGACTATTAGTGGTTAAATTTTGGGGGAGTCGAAAGTTAAATGGGTTTTTGACCGCCTGGGGGCTTGGTGCCCACAACTGTTGTTCTGTTCGTGGGACAACTGAATTCTTACAATCTGCTTTCTTTTTTAATCTTTATTTATTTTTGAGACAGAAGGAGAGACAGAGCATGAGCAGGGGAGGGGCAGAAAGAGAGGGAGACACAGAATCCAAGCCTGATGCGGGGCTCAAGCCCACAAACAGTTTGATCATGACCTGAGCTGAAGCCGGACACTTAACTGGCCGAACCACCCAGGCACCTACCATATATAATCTCCTTTTTTGTTTAAAACCAAGTGATAGTGCAAATATTTAAATGAAATAAAATTACATTGGGACATTAAAACACTGAAATTTCATCCTTTACCAAAAGTTGGAATGGTTAACACAAATGAGATACAATTAAATATTTAGTTCCTTGTGTTTTACTTCACAGCATGTGTTCATCTGTGTCGCATTTGGGTAGTAGGGTAACAGGGTTAGTTTTGTCTTCTAAAGCATAATACTCATCTAGAGAAAATGACCTATAAGTCATTATGGAAATATCAAAAACTAAAAATGTGGTCATACAAAATGAATTATTTCTCAGGGCCATAGTTCTAAATAGAAAAGAATCCTAGGACAGCTTTCAATTTGGTTTTCTATATATTTTTTCCCAATTCACTTGGTATTTGAAATGACTCAGGTGAAATGGAGAAAAGGAAACTAAGTAAGTCTAGCTTGTAGCTCAACTCTGCTTTCTTTGTAAGTAGTTGTTTAATGTCTGTGACTTAAGGTAGACAGATCTCAAAAGAGGAAGATTCACTGTTTGTTTGGGTGAAAATCTCTCCGCTCCCAATGCCAGGGATGAGCCTTCAATAAAATTTTAGAATAGGCAATGTTTATCTTTAATATTCTCAGTAGTGTTTTGTATCTTTTTGTCCATTTTGATCCCATATTCTGTGTCTTGTGTCCTCCACTGTAAATGTTATTTTTTAAGATACATTTTGTTTCATTGAGAAGCAATATTTTTCTTAAAAAAGATAACTAAAGTGGTTGATGTAGTTTCCTTTTTAGAATAAAAGGGAGATACAGAGGAGAAGGCAAAGTGTAACTCAAAAGTTATAATTACTGAGGGCATAATTTCATATACTGTGAGTGGAGTATTTTTTGTGCCCAGGAGATCAACCACAGAAATAATTAAATGCCCTTATGCATAAATGTGGTCCTTTGGTTATTACGAGTTCAATTTGTACTTTATTTTTCAAAATTTATTTTGATGTTCTTGGTTCTTTGAATTTCTATATAGAACACAGTTTATCAATTTCTACAAAAATTCCCTCCAGAATTAGGATGTAGGATTATGCAGAATGTATGGATAATACGGGAAGTATTAATGTCTCACCAATATTGAGACTTTGGTCCATAAATACCCGCAAGAGACTCTTAAATACAGAGAACAAACAGGGTTGATGGGGGCAGTGGGGGAGAGGAGAAAATAGGGTTGATAGGCATTGAGGAGGGCGCTTGTTGGGAAGAGCACTGGGTGATGTATGTAAACAATGAATCACGGGAATCTACCCCCAAAACCAAGAGCACACTGTATGTTAGCTAACTTGACAATAGATTATATTTTTTAAAATGTATATAATTTAATTTATTATCATCTTTTCTAAGTTCTGTTATTAAAATATTTTACCATTTTGTCTAATTGTTCTATTGCTTAGAAAGAATGTTACATCTCCAAATATGATTTCATATTTACTTACTTATCATTTTAAGTCTTTCAAATGTAGCTTAATATATTTTTATTTGTTATTAGGCATAGACATATTTATTTATTTTACTTTTTCACTTGTGAGAGAGAGAGAGAGCACAGTGGAAGAGGGGCAGAGAAAGGGGGGGTTGGACAGAGGCTCTGAAGTGGGTTCTGCACTGACAACAGAGAGCCTGATGTGGGGCTTGAACTCACAAACTGCAAGATCATGACCTGAGCTGAAGTTGGATGCTCAACCACCTGAGCAACCCAGGAGTCCCAGGCATATACATATTTGTAATTGTTATATCTTCTTGATGAATTGATCTTTTATGATTATAATATGTCCTTTACTTCTATTAATACTCCTTTTTTTCTTGAAATGTTATATCTGATATTAGTGTCTTCTCTTCACTTATGTAGTCTTATGTAGTCTTTCTTATGCTTCCTGTTTATACTGAATATCCTTTTAAATTTCCATATAATAAATATTTTACAAAATAAAATGAAGGTCCTTCATGGCAGATTTGCAGAGCCAGGAAGGCAGTGATTTAGTGATGTTGCCCGTATCCCGAGGAGGCACTAGGATTTTTGGAAATCTTTTACTTATAGCCTATAGGTTGTTGCCCAGCTGAGTTTTCGACCCTGTGGGCAGTTCTACTCTGTGGTTAATTAAGGAAAGGAAGAATTAGGGGCGCCGGGGGGGCTCTGTCAGGTAAGCGTCTGACTCTTGGTTTTGTTTCAGGCCATGATCTCGCGGTTTTGTGAGTTTCAGCCCAGCACCAGGCTCCCACTCTCTCTACCCCTCCCTACTCATGCAATCTCTGCCTCTCTCAAAATAAATAAATAAACTTTAAAAAAAAAAAAGAAAGGAAGAATTAGAAAATAAGAGAAGGGAAAAAGGGGAGAGAGAAAGAAGAGGTGGAGACAGAGGAAGAAAGGGAGGCTGAGATCTATAAGTGGCAGTCCTACACTTTGGGGGACCCTCATTGAAGCAGGTTGCCTGGGAAAAAGACTATATAATTCTGTCAACCACGACCTCCTTGGTAGTTTATCCTCCATCAACACGAATGTGTTTTGGCTATCATTTTTCATCTATTTCCTTTCAACTTGCTGTGACATTATATCAAAAGTGCATCTCTTGTAAACAGAGTATCATTATATGGGGATTCTTTAATCCTACTGACAATCTCTGCCTTTCCTTTGTTCTTTTTTTCTGTCTTTTGTGTTAAATTGAATATTGTCAGCAAGCAGACCAGTCAGGAAGTTATTGCAGTAATTGAGGGGCATGGTGAAAGTGGCCAAAATCAGGCAGAACTGGAGAAAGGGATCAGATTCTAGGTCTATTTTATGGTACAATTGACAATTCTTATATATGGATTATATATGCTTGGGAAATAATACCAGAAAAGTGCCTGGCTCCTGTCTGCATAATAGGCACTGAAGAAATGTTAGTTTCCTCTTTTATATATTCCGAATATACATCCTCAACTCCAGTTAGACTCTCCTCACTGTTCCCTCAAACACAGACACACTTCGCTTTTATGTGCCTTTTCTCATGTTCAATTCTTATGTCTTCTATTAAGCTGTTTACCCTAGAAAATCATTAATAAATAATAAATTCCTTAATTTTTTAAGTTTATTTATCTATTCAAAAAAGAGAGAGAGTATAAGTGGAGTAGGGGCAGAGAGAGCGCGTGAGGGAATCCTAAGCAGGCTCCCTCTGCACTGCCACAGCCCAGAGCCTGACACGGGGCTTGAACCGGCAAACCGCGAGATCATGACCTGAGCCGAAATCGAGTCGGGTGCTTGACCCACTGAGCCACCCAGGCACCCCAATAAATAATTTCTTAAAACATGCTTAAAAATAATAATATAAACTCTATAACATTCTAAGACAGGCTTTTCTAGCAAAAAAGTCTCAATATGAGTAAGAAGTAAGAAGCTACAATGGAAACAAAGTCCATTAAATCTAAGATTATAGGTTGACTGGGGAGTGGAGGGTGGTGAGCAGAGCACAAAGCCCTGTTTCTAAGAGAGCGAAATAAATTTCATGTTTAAAAAACCAGATAATCTTTGACTTTGATTACCTACCCATTAACCCCTAGGGGTACCCATTACCTCATTCCTCAAACATAGGGACAAGCAGGCTGTGCAACCACCACCCGGCCCCCACAAGATGTTCTCAAGGACCATTGTATATGGAGGGCAAAGGACAAAGAAGCTTCTCCCATAGATTCGAAACAGGACATGAAGAACAAAGGAAATCTTTTAAAATTATAAGCGCAATATTGTCTGATGAATTCAATTTGGGAGCATAGTGACCCTTTAGTATTCCTAGCCAATGGCATGTAAGATACACTATGAATCAATATACTGTTTATTAATTATTCTCTTCTCTGAATGGGAATTTTTATTAGTTGTCCCAATCTTTTCCACCTTTGTATATTGCATTCACTGGGAATGGAGAAATGATCATTTTCAGGATATGTCACCCCACTGGGAGGTAACTACCTCTGAATTTGATAGCAAGGACAATACCTAACCTTGAGATACTGTACTTGGTTCAGCTTTAGTAACTGGATGAAATATTGAATTGTTTTTTCTGGATAGGGAATGTGACTGTGCTTACTGTACATATTAAGGAAAGTCTATAAAAAGGGAGTAGGTATTCATGTGGGAAAGACAAAAAGATAGTTTGTAGTGGATAAGGTGGTTGCCTTCCAAATATTCTCAATGGTTTGGCACCCATGTAGCTTGTGTGACTGGCTTAATCCCGTAGAATAACTCTATTTCTTTTGTTAAAGTTGGTACGATGGGAGTGAGTTTAAAACTTATTTTTAATACCTTTTGGGAAGCCTATCTATCTATCTATAGACCAGTTTGCTACTGGTAGCTATCATGTGATTCCTGCATTGAAGAGACTAGTTTTGTGTCCTTCCTACCTCTTCTCTCAGTTAAGATTACTCCCTCCTGTAGCATCCTGGTAACTCCTATCTCTGCGTGTACTATTCTTTTCGCCTCTCACTGCCTTCCTCTTCCTCTCCACCTAGTGTACTCCCAAGCTTTCTGTCCCCCACTGTGATCAAATGTCACCTCACTTTTGAAGTCTTTCCTATGTCTGCCAGTGGTTTTATATATTAAGAAGACCTTGGAGAAATTAATGTCATGAGATGTGGAGCTAGATTTTGTGGGTATGACTTGGGTTTTATCTCTTACAAGGTACATGAGACCTTAGACCAGTGACATAACCTTCCCTGAGTCTTTCCCTCATTTGTGAAATGAGTACAGTATTAACAGCTACTTGATAGTGATGTTAGCAGGATTCAATGCGTTATTAATGCATGTGAAGACTGTCAGCACTTGATGAATGTTAGTTATGATTAATAGGGTACCTTCCCTAATTAAAATACTTTCCACAGTTTATTAAAACTTTTGCCTGTCTGCCTGCCTTCTCTTTCCTCAAGGGTTGCAGTCATGTTATGTTTACTTTGTTTTACTCCTATTTCATCATCCGCCTACCTTAAACTCCAAAGCACAGTGCCTGCTGCTTAGCGGGCGCTCCAGAAGGAAAAATGCATGGGATCGCAGTAAGTTCCTTAGTAACAGAAATCTTCGATCTGGGGTATAAGACAGCATGTTCTCAGGGGATTCTTTATTCTAGCTTTCAGCCTCCAGGCTCTCCTTCTTTCTTTTTTCCTTGAGGCTAAATAAAAAGAGGTTTTGGCTTTTCTATTCTCGAGATGCAGCAAATGGTGTTGAGTCCACAGCAAGAGGTTTCTTTGCCCCCGACTTCTCTGCATCCCTTGTGTTTTTCCATTCCCTACAATTCCACCTTATTGATCCCTTTTCACCATCAGAGTGTTTCTTAGAGAAGCAGTCTGCAGATTTAACGGAATGCTTCAGACTTCTGGCCCCAATTGATCAGAGATTAACAGTCTGGGCTTTCATTCTTTCCCTCACTACAATTTTGAAAACAATTGAATCAAACACAAGAATTCTTTGGCTGGATTTCACTTTACAGTTAAATAGAATCGAGGCTTGTAGCTTTTAACCTAAGGGACTGACATTGAAAAAAATTATCTTACTTGTGCGTGTCAGTTGAGTAAATTCTGTTCTCTAAGATGTTTATTTTTTATGTTTAAGTTTATTTATGTATTTTGAGAGGGACAGAAACAGTGCAAGTGGGAGAGGGGCAGAGAGAGAGAGGGAGGCAGAAGATCCGAAGCAGGCTCTGTACTGTGAGCGCAGAGCCCAGTGTGGGGCTAGAACTTACAAACTGAACCACGAGATCATGACCTGGGCCAAAGCCAAGAGTTGGGTCCTTCATAGACTGAGCCACCCAGGTGCTCCTGTTCTCTAAGAATTTTAAAAAGTAAAAATACACCTGCAAGAATACAATTCAAATGAAAAGATATATAGATGAAATGCTACTATTAAGTGACATAAACAAATAGGTTCATAACCTACATGACGTCTTGATTCGTTTGAAAAATGAACACATTATCCTAGCTTTGGGTGAAACCATTGGAAAAATTCTTCTGGGAATGTGCTGGGATATTTATGGGGAATGTTCAGCGAAATGGACCTGGTTAATTCTTAATGAAATGCATGTTATCATAAAGTTGCTATAAAATCAACTTAGCTTATGGGAATGTCTTAGAATGAATCTTCTTTTATAAAGGCTAATAATTCAAAGAATATGCTTTATTAAAAGAGTCTAGTGATGTTTTAAACTGTATTATACACAAACTCCAAATCTAGCACATTCCTAATACTTTTTCATTTTTGACTTCAGTACTTATCTGCTTTTGTATTTCCACTTACTATAAAGGATTTTTTGACGAGAATCTTGAAAGATCTAATAAAGCACTTAAAATAAGAAGCAAAATGGGAAACGGAAGTGTTGTTTCGTTTCAGAGCAATGCCCCAGCAGTTTTGAGCGTTAACTCGTGGGTCTCATTCAAGCTTTTCCCACAACATACGTTTTTGACTTTTATCAACTCTCCTGACTTCTAGGAGAATGGAATACTTATCTCAGAAACTACTGAGACTATCTTACGATTCCAGGCTGCTTGCGAAAGTAGCTGTGCAAAACTTTTCAGCAGATAAAAACAAACAAAAAAAGGGTTGTATTGAGCCGGGAGGCAGGTCTGACTTTTAGCTGCCAAACGAATGTCATGTCACTTAATTGCAACATAAAATGGGGAAAACGAAAGTTTGTACTATTCTCACAGGATTGCACTCTTGGGTGAGAAAACGGATGTATAAAAATAGTGAAAGACAGTGGGTTAAACATTACTTTTATTATTTATATTACCATTTTGAACCATACCATTATTACTTTTTTTTTTAAGATTACAGGGTTGGCATGTATCCAATACTGTAAATTGGTTCCTATGGAAAATTTTTAAAGTTTCTTTATTTTTGAGAGACAGAGACAGAGCACAAGCAGAGGAGGGAGAGAGACAGACAGACAGACCGACAGACAGACAGATAGAATCTGAAGCAGGCTCTAGGCTCTGAACTATCAGCACAGAGCCCAATGTGGAGCTCAGACTCACAAACTGTGAGATCATGACCTGAGTTGAAGTTGGATGCTTAACCGACTGAGCCACCCAAGCACCCCTCCTATGGACAATTTTTATAAACAGGGATTTAAGAGTTTACGTGTATTGACCAAGTCACTTTCGCATTCGGCGTATCATAGGTTCTTTTGTAAATTTTGAGAGTGTCCCATACTTACAGTTAGGTTGAGCCTTTATATCTCCTCCTCAGCAGATTTACTGGATGCACCACTGTTCTAGGTTTTTCAAGTGCTACCTTATGTGAAAGACTCACCTGAAGGCAGACACGATGATATTCTGACTACAGGATGCAAATATAATAGGTCTCTAGACCTCCAGTACTACACAAATGATCCTACCCTGCCCTTATTGTTCAATTCATGTATGTCCTTCACTCAAGGGCAATAGGATTTGTACAAATCTACATATCAACTACCGACTTGAAACATCGTGCATTTTACTGGTTGAAAAATATTTATAACATCTCTCAGGCTTAATTATGAAATCCTTTCATGGTGATTTCACTTATGATATTTGAGGTATCGAGTGATCAATTGACCTCTATTGACCTCTAATTAGGATATCCCCTAAGATGAAGAATAGAGGTTTTGCATATTTATATTATATTTATATTACCTGGTATAATATAGTTAGTATAAAATCCAATGCCAACTATATAATGAGTGTCATTTGGTCATTATAGGAAATAAGATCATATTCTATTCTAGGAACTATTATCAAAGACTCATATCTGTTTTTCTTTTTAAAAAATGTACTTTAAAGAATACATAATGTCTATATGACACAGTGTATGTTAAGGAAACTTCTTGTAGAGATCATTTCACAATATATGTAAATCAAAACATTATGCCATACACATTAATCTTATACGGTGCTGTATGTCAATTATATCTCAATAAAACTGGAGAAAAATAATGCGTAAGACATTTGAAGACACAGACATCATTCTTTTTTTTTTTTTTTAGTTTATTTATTTATTTTGAGAGACAGAGAACAGAAGCAGGGGAAGGGCGGCAGAGAGAGTTTCATCAGGCTCTGTACTGTCAGTGCAGAGTTCAACGTGGGGCTCGAACTCACAAACCATGAGATCATGACCTAAGTGGAACCAAGAGTCAGAGGCTTAACCGACTGAGCCACCCAGGCACCTCAGACATCATTCATTTTAATAAATATTTCCTGAGTACTTACTATGTGCCAAGTAAGTACTATGCTAGATCCTGGGGTGATTAAAAACTAGGTGTAATTTTAAGTTCTTACAGTCCTAATAATGAAGCAAATGTCAAACAAATGAGCATAAAGCTGCAGTGTGATAATTGTTAAAAAAAATAAAATAGAATGCTATGAAATCCTTTAAAATATCATGACATTATGTAGAAAAAGCTTATGGGGAGAGGTAGAGATAATTTATTTTATGAATTAGAATTGCAAATACTGAGTTATCAGAGTTTATTCCTTTCCCTTTTAATGTTTTTACATAAAGATGAAGATAAGGAGCAGCAGTACTTCTAACTAAGAAAATAACTATGTGCTGTTGGATGGCGTGGCTGACTGAACTTATAAAGCAAGTTAACAACCGAATGTCACAGGAATTAAAGACATTTCTGTTGAGTCAATAAGTCAATACATTAGGGCACCCGGGTGGCTCAGTTGGTTAAGCGTCCTTCTTTGGCTCAGGTCATAACCTTGTGGTCTCTGGGTTTGAGCCCTACATCAAACTCTGGGCTGACAGCTCAAGAGATTTGAGCCTGCTTCGGATTCTGTGTCTCCCCCTCTCTCTACCCCTCTGCTACTCATTCTCTGTCTCTGTCTCTCAAAAATAGACAAACATTAAAAAGGTAAAAAAAAATAAGTCAGTACATTACTTCCAGTCCCTTGAAGAAATCAACTTGCTACATGGACAATTCAAGGCACAATAACATTCTTCTGTGGCCACTGAGGAAAACGACTACAACACAGAGAATGAAGTTTAGGCTTTTAAATAATTTTCTTCTGATTTATTTTCACTGTAGTGTTTTATATGTTTAAGCAGAAAACATCAATAGACTTCAAGTGGAAAATGACCTTAAAGGCAATTTCTGGTTGTATGGAGTGCATTCTGATTATGCTGAGACCTGATTCATTTACCTACATAATTTTTTAAATAATTGATTTGAATTTCCTTTTGTTACAGCTTAGTATTATAAGGTTGATGCTTTTCACTGCACTCTTGGGAACACTGTTAAT
Organism: Mungos mungo; assembly: GCA_004023785.1. Taxonomy (NCBI): domain Eukaryota; kingdom Metazoa; phylum Chordata; class Mammalia; order Carnivora; family Herpestidae; genus Mungos; species Mungos mungo. The sequence goes on from PISW01006932.1 coordinate 37,744, forward strand.
TTTCATATACATTTCGATAGAATGTATACAGTACACTCTATTGAATATACATCATTAGAATAGTTTTATGCTTAGTCACTGAAACACAGTATAAGAAACATAAAGTTTACTAATGGAAAGAAAGTTGTTAGATGATGACTATTCATTTTACATTTTCATAAGATGATGAATAAGTGAATAATGCAATTCTCAATAAAAGAAGCTCAATTCATGTTTTTCATATGGTCTTAATTACTAAAATGCTTTTTCATAGACTTTGATTCATTTGATCTTAAAGATTCTAGCAGACAATATTGAAATCAGCAAAATGCCTACAAAGGAAACGTTAGCAATTATAATCTGATTGATTCTGAACCCTTTCTTACCATTTTTTCTACCAGTATTTTAAAGTCCCATTAGAACAAGAATGCATTGAAAATTATCATATAATTTGAAATATTTAAGATATGAACTCAGGGGGCACCTGGGTGGCTCAGTGGGTTAAGAGTCTGACTTTGGCTCAGCTCATGATCTCGTGGTTTGTGGGTTCTAGCCCTGCATCGGGCTCTGTGCTGATAGCTAGCTCAGAGCCTAGAGCCTGTCTTTGGATTCTGTGTTTTCCTCTCTATCTGACCCTCCCCTGCTCATGCTGTGTGTGTGTCTCTCTCTCTCAAAAATAAATAAAAAACATTAAAATATTAAGATATGAACTCAGACATAGCTGAACACAGACACAAAAACAGAATATACACACCCAAACTCAAGTACATTGTTGTTTGGTATATTTCCCTGACACCTGAGATAACTCCGCTGCAGTATTGACATCAGCAGTTTCAATGTCTCTATAGTTTGACAGGTATGATTATTTAGCAAACTCAGCGGCTCAAAGAATCTGCATAACTTTTTTATATTTTCGATCTCTTGATATATTTAGTAATATTTATTGAGTGCCTACCATGTGCCAGGAACTGTTCCAGATGTTGCACTTAGAACAGTAAACAAAAGCAAGCATGGCTTTTTCCCTCGTGGAACCTAGGATATATTGTTATCCCACAGAACCACAGATAAATAAATCAATACATGGACACATAGATGGATAGGTAGATAAAACGATGAATGATGGGATGATGGATGATAGATATAAATAAAGATGTAATATAGCTATAGACCATTTGATACACACACACATACACGCACACACACACACACACACACACACACACAAAGATGTTGATTGCTGTTTGTTTTATTGGCTGATCTTTCCTGTAACCATTGGTGATAAAAATCTGCTGAAACAAAAGTTGCTAACAACACTTAATTTTTTTTTAATGTTTGTTTTTGAGAGAGGAGAGACAGAACGGGGGAGAGAGAGAGGGTGACACAGAAGCTGAAGCAGGCCCTCCAGGCTCTGAGCTGTCAGCAGAGCCTCATGCAGGACTCAAATTCACGAACCTGTGAGATCATGACATGAGCTGAAATCAGATGTTGAGCTGGCTGAGCCACGCTGGTGCCCCGTGGCTATTCCAGGTACCGAACAACCCTCATAGTTTAAAGAAAATACCTTGTTTGGCCACCAATTTGGGAACAGGCTGTTAAACCATTTGTGTCTTCTTTCCCAATCTACAGGAGAGGATTAGGTATGGGAAAATTTTGTTGGGGGCTGTGTAAGGTGTTTGTTAATGAGAGAATGAATACTCTTCTCTTCCTTGGTCTTTGCTTTCTCTTTTTCTTGGTCTTTCTTCTTCCAAATAAAGGGGAAAATTCCAAAAGACTATCTGAAGACTGGAAATATCTTTCAAAAAGGAAACACTAGCATCATGTTCCTTGGCTTAGATGTTTGAGGAGATAAGAACAGTATTAGAAACAAGCAATGAGACAGATTTCTTGAAATTGCTCTTGAAATTTGGGAACGCACCAGAACATGGAAATGGTGTCCATTTCACAGGGCAGCTGGCTGGCTCAGTCAGTTGAGTGTCTGACTCTTGGTTTCAGCTGAAGTCATGATCTCATGGTCATGAGATTGAGCCCCAAATGGGCTCTGTGCTGACAGTGTGGATCCTGCTTGGGAGTCTCTCTGTCCCTCTCTTTCTGCCCCTCCTTTCCACGATTTCTCTTTCAAGGTAAATAAATAAACATTTAAAAAAGCGGGGGGTACCTAGGTGGTTCAGTTGGTTGAGTGACTGACATCTGTTCAGGTCATGGTCTCGCCGTTTGTGGGTTCAAGCCCCGCATCAGGCTCTGCTGATAGCTCAGAGCTTTGGGTTTGCTTTGGATTTTGTGTCTCCCTCTCTCTGCCCCTCCCCCACTCATGCTCTGTCTCTCTAAAAACTACGTAAATAAATGGTGTCCATTTCTGATCTAGAGATTTCTTAAGACAAGAGACCTAGCTAAGGTAGCCCATACCCACAGTGTGTGAAGAGACCACGGTTTAACGAGCTGGGGCAGAAAAAGATGGTGAGTGGCAGCCTCCATTCCAGTCTGCCCTGGTTTTTAGAGTCATGGAAGTAAGGACCTCGGTGGTTCTCATGATTCCTCACAAGAGCATATGAGGATTAGAGGTTACCCTGGTGGCTCCCAGGGTAAAGCAACAGAAAGCCCAATTGAGACAAGGAGTTGGGGTGAGATAGAAGGGCTATAGTGAAATTTGGCTACCTTTTTCTGAGGGCCATCAGCAGAAATAGAGGATGCAGGAGGAGCAGAGAAACTCTGCTTATGTGATATGATTTCAGGTGTACTGAAAAGAATCACTCACCCCTTCCAAAAATTCCATTCTCCTTATTTATGTTGCAAGTCCCTTTTCCATTCAATCAGCAGATATTTATTGAAGACAATGTTCTAGGCACTATTGTAGGTGTTAGGGATGTAACAGTGAACACAACAGATAGAGGGAGAGAGAGAGACTATAAATTGGGATCACTATGAGTACATGCTGCTAGCACAGGGACTGCGAGTTGTACCGACCACAGTGTTTGGCACAAAGGGAGAGCCCGATATATGTTATAATGAATGAATAAGTGAGGGTAAACTAGATGACTTCTATGTTCATTTCTGGTTCTCATAGTTTGTGTTTCCCTCAGACTTTTCAGTTGTATGTATCTTATTTAACTATGTTATTAATTTTAATATTTAAAAATTTTCAGTGTTAACTATATGCTAGATAATGCTAACGTTGGTCATATATTTGCATATACTATCTCATTTAATCTTCATAGTAGCACTAGGAAGTAGTTATCCCATTTTATTTTAACTTAATTTAACCTAATACTTTAATTTAATTTAATTTAATTTAATTTAATTTAATTTAATTTAAGAGAGAGCACAAGCAGGGGAGAGGGGCGGAGGGAGAGAGAGACTTTTCAGTGGGATCCATGCTGAGAGCAGAACTTGATGCAGGGTTCTGTTCCATGATTCTGAGATCATGACCTGAGCTGAAATCGACTCAGATGCCCAACTGACTGAGCCACCCAGGTGTCCCTTACTATTGCATTTTGTAGATGACATGTTTCACCCAATTAACAGAACTGGAACTTGAAGGCCAGGTATTTTGCTCCAAAGCCCATAGTCTTTCTACTACATCACAGTCTCTCCTATTATTATTGGACTGTATACTCCCACAAAGTGTTAGAGCACTATACATTTAACATTTATAGTGAAAACTTAATTTGTGTATCACTTAACAGTTTGCAAACTATCATATATATCACCTCCCTTGGCATAGAAATACGGATTTTTCTTATTTATATTCTGTGTAGGTGGGAGAGATTCTCTTTTCACTGTTTTACAGGTTAAGAACCTGAAATTTAGGAAAGTTAAATGATATAATTAATACACCTAATAAGTGGCAATACTTACAATGGAGCTCATATCTTCCAATGCCTTCAATATACCACAGTATAGCACACTACTTTCAAAATAACACAGTCTTTCCATGGTCCTTGGAAAATGTTCTTTCATCCTCCAACCTCCCTCAAATTCCATTTAAAAACCTCTAGAAAGAATTTCTGCTAATACCACTTGACCTCATATCATGTGTCTTCTCCAAGCATTTTTTGTACTTCTGTGTTACATACAGTAACAATGGCTGATACTTATTAAGAGCCTACTGGGAGCGCCTGGGTGGCTCAACAGGTCAAGTGTCTGATTCTTGATTTGGGTTCAGGTCATGATCTCACAGTTTCGTGGGTTCAAGCCCTGTGTCAGGCTCTGCACTAACAGCTCCAAGTCTGCTTGGGATTCTCTCTCTCTTCCTCTCTCTCTGTCCTTCCTGACTTGCATTGCCTCTGTCTCTAAATAAATAAATAAAACTTCAAGAGCCTGTGGACTACCATCGGATCTGGCAATTCCACTTCTGGGTATTTATCTGAAGGAAAAAGAAACACCAAGTTGAAAAGATATCTGCACCCCCAGGCTCATTGCAGCATTACTTACAATACTCATGACAAAAAAAACCAAACAACCGAAGTGGCCATCAGTGGATGAATGGATAAAGAAAATATGGTGGATACATATACAGTGGGATGTTATTCAGCCATAAAAAATGAGGACATCCTGCCATCTGTGACAACATGGATGGACACTGAGGGCATGATTCCAAGTGAAATAAATCAGAGAAAGAAAGAAAAAGACCATAAGATCTTATTTATGCATGGAATCTAAAAACAAAACGAAACAAAACCAAAAATAAAATGATGAAACCTAACTCAGAGATACAGAAATCTTGTTTGTGGTTGCCAGGGGTTTGCAAAACTGGTGAAAATGGTTAAAAGGTACAAACTTCCAATTATAAAATAAATAAGTCCAAAGGATATAATGTATAGCATGGTAACTATACTTTGTATTTTGATCAGGTTCTCAAATGATGTTGATGTGCTTGTTCCAGGGACCACACTTTGAGAAACACTGCCCTATAGAATTACTCTGCTCCATGAATATTTTGAAAACCTTGCTGAAAGCATCCAATTACTTTAATTTTTTATTTCTTGTGGATTTTTATAGAAGAGAAAATGGCCCTATATCATAATCATCTCCTGACAACTTTGATTAGAGGTCTCAGGTCTCTATACCATTAGTTACTACTAATAATTGTAGAATTTTAATAACTGCCAGCTTTGAAGGCTGATATTATCAAACCATTATGTAGCAGATGACCTCACTTTATTATATTATAATCTATCAGCTAGGTAATATTATTATCCCCATTTTACAGAGGTAAAAACAAAGCCACACAGTAGGAAGAAGTAGAGCCAAGATTCACACAGATGTCTGCCTGACACCAGATTGTAAGTTTCTACTCCCTCTCTATCATTTTCTAACAGATAGTAATTTGTGAGAACCAGAGATGCTATTCTGGTGTTTGTCACAGAGTTTAACTGAACAGAAATAATTAATCAATTAAAATTTATTGAAGATTTAAAACATCTTTTCAAGTTTATTTATTTTGAAAGACAGAGAGCAGAGGTGGGGCAAAGAGAGAGGGAGAGAGAGAATCCCAAGCAGGCTCCATGCTGTCAGCCCAGAGCCCAAGGTGGGGCTCAAACTCACAAACCGTGAGATCATGACCTGAATCTCAAAGGTGAAATCAAGAGTTGGACACTTAACCGAATGAGCCTTGCAGGCACCCCTTTACTAAAGATTTTTAAAAGAGCCTACTATGTGCGAGGTGTTGTTCTCAGCACTACCTATGCACTGATTCACTTAGAGCTCATAGAAACCTCTTGAAATAGATTCCAATGTGTTCCTATTTTAAAGATAAAGACACTGAGGCACAGAGAGGTTACATGAGCTGTCGAATTGTCAAGTACATAGGAAATCTGGGATATTAGTGCAAACAATCTGACTTCAGAGAACCTTCATTCCCACCTAGTTCACTGTACATTCCTGTGAATTATTTTACCTTGCTTTCTTTTAAAAATTTTTTTAAATATTAATTTAATTATGAGAGAGAGAGAAAAAGAGGCAGAGCAGGAATCAGGCAGGGGCAGAGAAAGAGGGAGATACAGAATCCAAAGCAGGCTCCAGGCTCTGAGCTGTCAGCACAGAGCCCCAGCCGGCGCTTGAACTCAAGGACCACAGGATAATGACCTAAACCAAAGTAGGACGCTCAACCAACTGAGCCACCCAGGCACCCCTATTTTACTTTGCTTTTGATTAGATATTGTTTGATGTGTTGTTAAATTTGTCACGTCTCACTCTTTTTTTTTTTTCTTGAGAGACAGCAAAGGAGGGGAAGAGAGAGAGGAAGAGAGAATCTTAAGGAGGTTCCATGCCCAAGATGGAGCTTGATACAGGGCTCGATCTCACGAACCATAAGATTATGACCTGAGCTGAAATCAAGAGTCAGATGCTTAATCAACTAAGCCACCCAGGCGTCCCTGGAAATATTTGACATTAATATGAAAAAATATCATGGGCATTTTCTTGTATGTTAAATTTGCTTTTCCAAACTGATGTTGAAATTGTTTTCTAGGAATGAGAATAGCTTTGAGTTGATAATCCATAACCTTTTTCCCTGGTCATCAAAACACTGATTCTCAAGTTAGCTACAGAGGGGAGGGTGGCCTTCTGTAACCCGAGTTGAGAAGAAACCAAAGGAATCCACTTCTAGTCCCTCTCTATGTTACACACACATGTTATTCCATGTTACATATACATACTTGCCAGAGTTGAGTCTCTTAAGCAAACATGATTCCTCCGTTCCCAGGATCTAAAACATTCAATGGCTCCCATATGCATGTGATGGCGGTTTTCAAATCTGGCTTAAATCAAAATAACCTGGACAGAGTGAAATAAATGTAATTTCCAAAGCCAAGGAAATTGTATATTTACCAGGCACCCTAAGAGATTTGATACTCATTCAAGATTGAAAAACATTGGCCTCTTGAAGTACAGCCTTTTCAGCTTTGCATTCAAGACTTCCCTTCACATTGTTCTGTTTGGGCATTTCCAGCCTTTTCTTCTGATAAGTTTATATTTGAATCATCTTCATATTTCCAAAACCTTTAGTACATGCTTTGCACAGGGCATTCAGTATGTTTATAAATTGACCTTGCTATTTTAGTGTTCTAGTCCACTAAGCTAAGTAGCCATCAGGGTGTTGTGGGAAGTGATATTGGTCCATGTCCTTTGCTTACTTGGCTACTTCTTTCTTCCCCATCCAATGTAGTGCTGCTTGAAAAATGAACTATCAAGGTGACATTCAGTTTTTACTTCGTCATTGAACTTCAGAGAGTGGTCACAGTAGAGTGGAGATGTAGAAGGCAGAACCATCCCTCATGTCCAGAATAACAACCCCTAAGGCAGAGCAAAAATCATAATCCAGTCACCTCTGCCATCATTTCACATTAATGACTACAGTTTCAAGGTTTAAAATACCGATTCTTTGCCGTTTCTAAAAGCCCTCAATTTTGCCACAGTCCCAATTCCATCTTAGATTCAAAAGATGTAATGCCAGCTCTTACATTTCCTTTGTTCAGTCTAGAAGAATGCTGGTGTACCAACTCACCAAATGATTCCATTATTGTTATTGGCCTGTCTGTCTGTTGGGGTCTTATTGCCCCTTGTTCTCTTGAAAATAACATCAACATCTATAAGATCACGTATCCATTTTGTGCTGTCTGTGTATTGCGAAAATTCTCTATTGGAAACAGGAATTCTGCCAATATGAAAACAAAAATCGCCCAACATTTACTTTAATATTTGACAAGTCAAGTTGACACGATATGAACAGTAAGTAGCTAAACCAAAGCATGTGCTTGTATGTGTATGTAAGCGTGTTTGTGCACTCATTGACTTGTGCATGTGTTTGTGCACGTGCAGGGACCAGACGGTGCTGAAATCCAGCCTGTTTTCCACATGTACTTTGGCGAAGTGGTGGACATGCCAGGAGGAAAGGGTGCCTTTTTTTCTTGCCCAAATGTCACATCTGATCACCAAACCATGTACCCAAGGGCCTTTTTTCTGATTTAATCATTAATAGAGGGTAGCCTTTAAAAAATTTTTTATGTTTATTTACTTTTGAGAGTGAGAGAGACAGAGCATGACTCAGGGAGGGGCAGAGAGAGGGAGACATAAAATCCAAAGTAGGCTCCAGGCTCTGAGATGTCAGCACAGAGCTTGATGCAGGGCTCAAATTCACAGACTGCGAGATCATGACCTGAGCCAAACTTGGCTACTTAACAGACTGAGTCACCCAGGAACTCCAAATACAGGGTAGCTTTTTCTAATTTTCATAGAAACTGGTATAGATGAGCAGTTTCTGTGTGTAAATATATGCTCATGCATATGTTCCTATGTGTGTATGCATGTGGTTGTGTGTGTGTGAGAGAGAGAAACAGAGATGTTAAAATCGTACTTTGTAGACTTGGAGGGTTGGCATTCACACCAAGTGTTTCCACTTACTGTGGTAGGGATAAAGGTTGAGATTATTCTTCCTGTCCATGATATCAGGCACCTATACAAATGTCTCTTCCCCATAGCACACAAATACTGCTGATAATTATTATCACTGACCCAAGGGCCTGGGAACTCTCCCTCACAGTGGTAGTGTAGTATAAAGATGACGGCACATTGGGATAATAGTTGGGAGATTCGAACTTTTTCCTCTCCCAGCTCTAACACTTAGCTGTGTGGCCTTGAAAGAATTCTATAACCTGTCAATGTCGATATTCTCATGTATGTACATGAATTCCTTAGGACCTATTTTGCTGTCCCTATACAACTCCAACTATGCACATACACGTGTACAGTAAAACCTTGGATTGAGAGCAACTTGTTCTGTGAGTATTCTACAAGGAGTGAATGTTTCTAATAAATTTTAACTTGATAAATGAGCAATGTCTTGCAATACAAGTTATGTGTGACACTGGATGTCACAGGATCACAACTGAGCCAATGGTTCTTGACATTCGCCTTGATATACATGTGCTTTGGATTACAAGCATGTTTCCAAATGAACTATGCTCGCAAACCAAGGTTTTACTGTATTTGTATTTACCTTTAAAGAAAGAAGAGGAGTGACTTGCTTGATGTTTTAACATCACTCCTTTTCCTTGCTCAGATTCCTCTAATCCTTTCTAATCCTTTCTATAATAAATCCATGTGCTGACTTGTAACCTTTCCTCTCTGGGCTATCTTAGAAAAAAAGCCTACTCAGGAGTACCTGGGTGGCTCAGTTAGTTAAGCGTCTGACTTCAGCTCGGGTCACGATCTCATGGTTTGTGAGCTTGAGCCCCACATTGGGCTCTCTGGCAATGGGGTGTCTACTGTCAGTGCAGAGCCTGCTTCAGATCCTCTCTCCCTGTCTCTCTTTGCCCCTCCCCTGCCTGTAAACACATTCTCTCTCTCTCTCTCTCTCTGTTAAAAATAAATAAACATCTAAAAAAAAAAGCCAGTTCATTCTTTTCTTTTCTTTTTTTTTTTAAATAAACTCTTTATTGGTTTTCACCACAGGGAAATAGATGTGAGTTGATGAAAAATAACAAATACTGGGAAGATTAAAAAACCGAAAATCTCAGAAAATGCCAATTGAGACTTGAAAAATTCAAGAAGCTTTATCTGGCTTTCTTTCCTCTTTTAGTTCAATAAATATTTATTGAGAGGGTATAAGGTGGCAGACATTGCTTTAAGCACTGGAATCATGACAGGGAACAAATCAGACAAAAATCATTGCTATCATGGAGCTGGCATTCTTTTTGGTAGAATCAAACAACAAATATACATATTATATATTACTTATGCACATATATATGTATACATGATACATATATAATATCTGACATATATAATATATATTATCTGATATATGCTACTGATATATAATATTTGATATATATTGTCTCATATGTATATAATATCTAATATATAATAATACAAATCATAATATTTGACATATATCATATCAAATAATGATAAGTGTTATTGAAAAACATGAAGCAGAAAGTGGGAATAGGATGTATGTATGTGTGGAAGAAGTTGTAGTTTTAAATAGAGTGATTGGGAAGTGCCTCACTGAAAAGGTGACATTTGGGCCAACATATGAAGGAGTGAACCATGTGGTTATCCAAAAAGTGCAATCTAGCACAATGGACATGAGCCAGAAGCATGATTGGCATGTTTTATTAACAGGAAAGAAGTCAGTGTGACTTCATGGAAAGTAACAAATGTCAAAAAGTTAAGGCAGGGCCTTGCTGCATGGGACCTCGTGGGTGACTGCAAGAGCTTTAGATTTTACTCTGAGTGAGAATGGAAACCACCAGAGGACTCCGAACAGAGATTTGAGTGATAGGATTGCGATTAAAATTTTGAAAAGATTACAATAGAGGCTGTGTTGAGAAGAAACTGTAGGGACAAGGATTTAACTCCAAAGTTCAGTTAAAACACTTCTGCTATGATTTAGATGAGAGAATAATAGCAGCCTGCATCAGAGCAATAGAAAGTAAGAGCAATTCAATTTTCTATATATTTGGAGGTATGGCCACAAGATTTGCTTATGGTTGGGACATGGGCTGAAAGAGTTAGAATGGCATCCAGGCTGCCTCTAGGGTTTCGGGCCTGACAACTAGAAGTATGTAGTGCCATTTACTAATGTGGGGAAGGCAGGGGGAGAAGTAGGTATCTTGATGGGAAGATCCAGGATTCAATTTGGACATGTTAGGCTCGAGATGCCTATTGGACACCTTGGCGAAAATGTCAAGTTGGTAATTTGACATTGAAGACTGTATTTCAGGAAAGATGTCTGGGTGGGTTGGAGATAAATATTTAAGAATCATCAGGAAGGAGTGGGGGATGGGTTAAAATAGGTGACGGGAATGAAGGAGTGCACTAGTCATGATGAGTACCAGGTGATGCTTGGAACTGTTGAATCACTACCTTGTACACAGGAAACTAGTATAACACTGTATGTCAACTGAAATTAAAATACAAACTTAAGGGAAATAAGAAATATAAAAAATTTAAGAATCATCAGAAAATATTTTTATTTTATTTTTTAAAGTTTATTTATTTTGAGATAGAGGGGATGGGGGGAAGGGACAGAGAAAGAGGGAGAGAGAGAATCCCAAGCAGGTTCCATGCCTGAGGTGGGGCTTGATCTCACAATTCCTGAGATCATGACCTGATCTGAAACCAAGAGTCAGACACTCAACTTACTGAGCCACCCAGGTGCCCCAAGAATCATTAGAGTAATTTGATCAGTAAGGGGGCACGTGGAGATAAACAAATCTAAGCAAGAACTGAGTCTTGTGCCACTACCATGTTAAGAGGAAGGGAACAAAAGGAGGGACAAGAACACAGGAGTGTGTGAATGTCTGGAGGCCAAGTCAAATAAGTGTTTTAAGAAGGGAATGATCAATTGAATCAAGAGTCGAGGGTAGGTAAGTTAAGATGCATAGGGTTAACCAGATTTAGCAATGTGGAGACACTGGCAATCTAGACAATGGTACATTCGGGTAAGTAGTAAGTATGAAAATGTGCAGCTTAATAAGTAATAACAAAGGGAATAGCTGTGTAACTTACCTAAATCAAGAAATAAAACATGGCAGCATCCTGGAAGTCGCGTGTTGGCCCTTGCTGATCAAAACCTTTCCCCACCCCTCGAGCTAACCACCATCTTGATGTTCTCTATCATTTCCTTAATACTCTTTATATCACACAGATCATGCAAGTATATGTCCCTAAACTAAGTTGTTTAGTTTTGCCAAATTCTGACATTTACGTAACTGTAATCACACTGCACATATGTGTGTCTTGCTTTTTTCACCGTTTTCCAAATGAATTCATATTGTCGGGTTTAGTTGCACTTTCCTTATTTTTCCTGCTGTGTGAATATACTATAATTTATATACCCATTTTCTGTTGATATTTGGGCTTTTCTGGGTTATGCCCCGCACCACATTCCTGTGTCTAACATCAGACTTCAGTGGCAGCTGTGGTCAGCAGTGCCACTGCATGATGGACCGGAAGCAACCCACATGAATCAGAGCCAACAGCCATTTTGGAATTTTGTTTTGTTTTGTTTTGTTTTTGCTCCAGGTCTTTTCCCAAAGCTTCAGTTGATGGCTTCGCTTGCTAGCAGGACAGCTTACGAGAGCGCAGGAGCTAATTTTCCTATGGTCAATTGTTAACCAATGAGGGACAGTCTTTTAGAGGGACAGTATTGAGGTGAATTCTATGTACTTCCTCATAGTACAAGTGAGCTTCAGTTACCGAGAATACTACTCAGTTTAATAAAGCAAACTATTAGTTTGCCCTTTTTCCCTGTCTCCTTCTTCTGCTTTCTTTAATTTGTATTTCTGGGAATCACTTCCCAAGTAAAACTACCTGAATTCATATCTTTTCTCACAATCTGCTTTAAGAGAAATTAAAAGAAGGGCAAAGCTTTTATAAATAATTTAAGTGTAGGGCGCCTGGGTGGCTCATTTGGTTAAGCGTCTGACTTTGGCTCAGGTCATGATCTCGTGGCTCATGAGTTTGAACCCCGCATTGGGTTCTGTGCTGACAGTACAGAGCCTGCTTGGGATTCTCTCTCTCTCTCTTTCTCTCTGTCCCTCCCTCAGCCACACTCTCTGCCCCTTCCCCAGTCCCTCTCTCTCTCTCTCTCTCTCTCTCTCTCAAAGCCATTCTTATCCCTTGGAGAAGATTTGATACAAAGAATATAGTTTGCCAACCACTGTATAGGATATACTTCTTTTGTGAATGAAATCACTAGGTCAAAGTGTAATCACAAATCACAAGGCTCACGTTTCTTATACATTGTCAAATATTTCTCCAAAGTGGTTGTACACTCTCAGTAGCAGTACATAAAAGATGTATTCTATAAACTTGCCTACTTTTTTTATTTGACAGAATTTTAAATTTCAACTGTTTTGGGGGGAGTGTATAGCATCAAAATGTAGTTTGGTTTTGGATTTCCTTAATGTGTAGTCAGGTTTAAGAACTTTTTTATATGCTTAATGGCTAATTGGTTTTTTTGATCGACTAATACCTCTTTAAGTCATTTTCTAGTTTTCTTTTGGTGTACCTGTCTGTTTCTTTTTGATTTATAGGAGTTCATTATATGTTTTGGATATGAATCCTTTTATTCATTTGTCTGCGAATATCCTCTTTCAATCCATGACTTGCTATTTTCACTCCTATTAATGATGTATTTTGATCAAAAAAGTTCTTAGCTATATTGAGGCAAGATTTATCAATCATTTATTTTATAGTTAGTGAACTCTGTGTTCACGAAGTTGTTCCCTATCTCAGGGTCATAAAGATATTCTTCTTTGTTATCTTTATAGATCTTTACTTTTTTTCTATCACATTAAATTCTAAACTCTAACTGTAGGGTTTGTTTGTTTGTTTGTTTGTTTGTTTTGGTATAATGTGAGGCAGAGATCCAATTTCATTTTGTTTTCATTTGGATACCAATTATCTTAGCAGCATTGGTTTCAAAGATTATTTTGGGGGCACCTGGGATGCTCAGTCTCTTAATCGTCTGACTCTTAGATTCAGCTCAAGTCATAATCTCACAGGTTTTGAGTTCAAACCCCGAGTAAGGCTCTGAGTTGCCAGTGTGGAGCCTGCTTGGGATTCTCTCTCTCCCTCTCCCTCTGCCCCACCCCCACTCATGTGCGCGCGCGCTCTCTCTCTCTCAAAAAAATAACTAAAAATTAAAAAAAAAAAGGTTATTCTTGCCTCACTCCTGAGCTATGGCAGCTGTATTATAACTTACTTGTGTCTACATATGTGGGTCTGAATCGGAATTTCGGTCTGTTCCACTAGTCTATTTGATGATCCTGCACAAATATAACACTGTGCATAGAAATTTTAGAATCAAACTATCAGTTCCCACAAACACAAAGAAGACCAGGATTTTGATGGTGAATTGCATTGGATCTATGGATTAAATTTTGGAGAAATGTAAGTTTATGATATTGAGCATTCTAATATATGGATAGGGTGTATTTCCTTTATTTTTTTAAGGTTTCTTTAATGTCTTTCAATAACGTTTGTAGATTCCCATGTAGATTTATTTCTTGATTTTCACATTGCGGATTTTGTCTTTTTAGCTTTAACTTTTTTTTAATGTTTATTTATTTTTGAGAGAGAGACAGAGACAGAGCACGAGTGGGGGAGAAGCAGATTGAGAGGGAGACACGAGAATCCGAAGGAGGCTCCAGGCTCTGAGCTGTCAGCACAGAGCTCAGTGAGGGGCTTGAACTCAGGAAATGTGAGATCATGACCTGAGTCAAAGCCAGACGCTTAACTGACTGAGCTAACCAGGAGCCCCGGTCTGAAGTTTTATTTTCATGTGATGTTCTTTTGGGTGTTGTTATCAGGTAACATTGATCTCATAGAATGAACTGGAAAATCTTCTCTTTTTCTCTATACTTTGGAAGAGTTTGAGATGGATTAGTATTAATTCTTTTTTAAACTTTAAATAAAATTCACTAGTGAAAACTCTTGGCCTGCTTTTCTTTGTATGAAGTTCTTTGATTACTAATTAAATCATTTACTTGTTATAAGTATATTCAGATTTTCTATTTCTTCTTAAGTTAGTTTCAGAAGTTTGTGTCCTTATATGAATATATTCATTTCATCTAGATTATCTAATTTTTTGACATACAGCCATCCATAGTATTCTGTAATAATCTTTTTTATTTTTTAAGTTTGGTAATATTGTACCATTTTTCATTCCCAATTTCAATAATTTGAGTTTTCCCTATTTTTTTGTTGGTCACTCTAGCAAATAATTTTGTTAATATTTGCAAAAAAACTACTTTTAGTTTTACTGATTTTTCTCTATTGTTTACTATACTCTAGCTCATTTATGCCTTTTTTTTTTTTTACCATTTACTTCTTTTTGCTTGCTTTGAGTTGGTTCTCTTTTTCTAGTTTCTTAAGGTGTGAACTTAGGTTACTGACTTGAGATCTTTCTTGTTTAACATGGGAACGTACAGATATAAATTTCCCTCTAAGTTATAACTTTAACTGCATTGCATATAAATTGTAGCATGTTATGTTTAGGTGTGAACTTAGGTTACTGACTTGAGATCTTTCTTATTTAACATAGGCACGTACAGATATAAATTTCCCTCTAAGTATAACTTTAACTGCATTGCATATAAATTGTAGCATGTTATGTTTTTGTTTCTGTTTTTATTCATCTTAAAATACTTCTAACTTCTCTTTTTATTTCTTCTTTGACTCACCACTTATTTAACTATGCTTTTATTTCCACATATTTGTGAATTTCTCCAAATTACTTCTGGAAATAAATTCTAACTTGAACCCCCTGGTCAGGCAACAAGATTGGCATGATTTCAGTCCTCTTAATTGAGATTTGTTTTATGGTCTGTCCTGGAGAAAGTTCCATGTGCCCTTAAGAAGAATGTGGATTCTGTGGTAGTTGGGTGGAGTGTTCAATGGATGTTTGTTAGAACTGCTTGGTTTATAGGGTTGTTGAAGTCTGCTATTCCCTTCCTAACTCATCTTCTGTCTAGTTGCAGGTGGAGTTTTTAAGACCTGTGGTTGTTCTCTCTGTTACTGAAAGTGGGCATTGAAGACTCCAACTATGATCCTTTAATTGTCTGTTCTCCCTTCAATTCTGTCCATTTTGCTTCATGTATTTGGGGACTCTGTTGTTTAACATTATAATTGTTATATCTTCTTAAGGAATTGACTTTTTAAAATCATTACAAAATGGGCTTGTTTTTCTCTAATAGCCATTTTTGTCTTAAAGTCTTTTGGTTACTGGGGTTACTGGTTTCAGGGCCTATCTGTTGACATTACTTTCACACTATTTATGTCTTTGAAAGTAAAGTGAGTAGACACTATATGTTTACTATATGTAGACAGCATATAGTTAGATCATTTATTTCTATCCAGTCTGAACATCTCTTCCTTCCAGTTGGAGGTTTATGCCATTTGAATTTAATGTTATTTGGGCATGGAGGTGTCTCAGTCAGTTAAGCCTCTGACTCTTGATTTCAGCTCAGGTCATGATTTCACAGTTTGTGAGTTCAAACCCCTCATTGGGCTCTGTGCTAACATTCTGTGGAGCCTGCTTGGTATTCTGTCTCCCTTTCTCTCTGCCTCTGTCTCCCTCTCTCTCTCAAAATAAATAAAAATAAACTTTAAAAATTTGATGTTATTACTGATAAGGTTATATTTACCTTTGCTGTTTTCCTATTTGTTTTCTATTTATCTTATGTGATTGTTCTGCATAGAATTTTACGTATAATTATATATTTTATGTATACTGTATATTTATAGTATATATACTGCATATATATATATTTGTAAAATATACAGTATATATTTTATATACCAGGACACCCTGGAAATCAGATTCTTTCTCCTTCCCAAGGTTCAGTTTTGCTGCTGGTAGTTGTAGTTTGTTTAGTGACTTTTCTGCACTATTAATTCTGTATCTTTTTCTTGTGTGGGTTCTGAAATCTCTTTCCAGCTAGTTTAACAGTCAGCTAATCAACAGAAATCTCCGTAAATGCCTGGAGCCAATAATCTTCTCAAGTCTTTTTTGTGGGGCTCTGTGTGCATATTGGGGCATGCCCTGGAAACTCAGCTAGGAATTCTAATAGTTTACCTTATTTTTCACTACTTGCTTTTGTACAGTCATTTTTTCATCGATGCCATCTTTTCCTTTCCTTCAGATTTAATATTATTTGAGGACCTGGCTTGCATTCTTCACATTGAATGTATCATCCCATATTGTCCTCCAGTATCCTCATAAAGTAGGTAGTATTACCCTCACTGTATAATGATAAATCCAAGTCTCTGTTACATCTTTTGAGTGTCTGAGCCACATCTTGAGTTCACATATGACTTCAGAGTTTGTCTCCTTAAAGAGAATCCTGTGTTAATGTGTTCTTAAATAAAAAAAAAACTATATAATATCTTTCTTTCATTTTAGATCAGGTGAAGCATTTTTATCTCCTTCTCACAGTGAGAAGCCACCCATCTAAATACTGTTTGTATGGATCCCTGAGGGGCAGGAAATTATTTTTGCAAAGTAACAAGACATTCAATTTCCCTCAAGTGCCATAGTATTAGGTCCTTTACACTTTTCTTATATTCAAAATGGCTAATGATACCTGACATTTCCTCAGTGGCTATAGCTTCAACTTCTGTTATATCTTGGAGCATGTTTTTATTTCCTCTGAACTCACAGATTTCTCTCCTGTATTTTCTTTCCCTTAGGGCTGTGACCCCTGTGGATATGTGTGAAAATGTGATTTACCATCTCTCTCTTGGAGACTAATTTTATGTAAATCTTGACTGGTGGTTCAAATAATCACTCTGACCCTCCATCCCATTAAGGCTTTCCATGTCACGGCCAACATTTATATTCATTTTTATCATTTGGAGGAAGCTATGTAACATTATTGTGTTAGTTGAAATCTTCTGAGGAGCGTACTCCAAGATGCAATTAAATATAAAATAAAATGATTGGATTCTATGAAGGATAAATAAGGAGGAAGCAGGGGTAGGCAGAGTAAGGTTACTGTCTGTGAAACAGGTAGGCAGAGGGAGGCTTCAGACTCTTACACTTAGTAAGGAAGAGTAGAAGAAGTAGAGTTTGGTGGGAAAAATTTCAGAGAGCGATGGATTTTTAACATAGTTTTGGCCTGGTTTATGGAGACTCCACAAACCAAACTGCCTATTACTGGAATCCCATGCCCCACAGGAATGGGCCAGAAATAGTATCATTGCCATGCTCAGTGAGTGGCCATCAACAGTCCTGGGAAAGTGTGGTCTTGGCACTAACACGGTGGTGAATCCAGACAAGCAGCAGCTGGGGCTATCACTCAACTGTGCTCCCCACAGTAGGATATCTATCTGGGGTGTATTCAGGATGCCACAATCCTTCACACTTAGATTGACATCTCACGTGGTCATTTGTTTCTGTAAAGCATTAGGATTTATTAAACAAATCAAAGGTAGACACAAACAATGAAGAATTTCCTACAACAACCATGGATTGCCAAGACCCCCTCTACATTATTAAACCTTACAATAATTCAAGTATAAGTTGGGTTTATATAATCATAAAGCAAACTTTACTATAGCAAAAAAAAAATGTCATTTAAACCCTTCCATACCTGTAAGAAAATAAACTTACCAGTGACTTGAAATTTTATTCTAAGGTTAAAAAAAAGTTGGTCTTCAAAAAGAGAGGAAATATAAATGAATTGATTCCATTATTTGGGGATTAGAGAAATGAATGTTAAAATTGTGACTATAGCCAAGGGGGGAAAATGGTTTCACTGTTTACACTAATTACACATTTTCTTTAAGAGACAGCAGGAATATCAACGGCATTTTTTTTTACAGAACTAGTACAAATAATCTTAAAATTGGTATGAAACCACAAAAGACTCCATAACAAAGCAATCTTAAAAAAAGAAGAACAAAACTGGAAATATCACAATCCTAGATTTCTAGATACACCACAAAGCCATAGTAATAGAAACAGTATTATATTGGCACAAAAATAGACACAGTGAGCAATAGACCAAAATAGAAAACTCAGAAAAAAATCCCACAGTTACATGATCAATTAATCATCAACAAAAGAGGAAAGAATATGCAATGTGAAAAGACAGTCTCTTCTACAAATGATGTTGGGAAAACTGGATAGCCACGTGCAAAAGAATGAAACTAGACCACTTTATTACACCATACACAAAAACTCAAAATGGATTAAAGACCTAAATGTGAGACCTGAAACCATAAAAATCCTAAAAGAGAGCATAGGCCGTAATTTCTTAGACATCAGACACAACAACATTTTTCTAGATATGCCTCCTGAGGCAAGGGAAACTAAAGCAAAACTAAACTATAAGAACTGCATCAAAATAAAAGGCTTCTGTGCAGTGAAGGAAACAACCAACAAAACTAAAAGACAGCCTGGGGAATGGGAGAAGATATTTGTAAATTATATTTCCAATGGTAGGCTAGTATCCAAATATACAATCTATAAATACAACTTAACAACTCCTCCTAAAAATAATCCAATTAAAAAACGGACAGAAGAAACAGACATTTCTCCAAAGAAGACATCCGGATGGCCAAAAGCACGTGAAAAAATATTCAACATCATTTGTCAACAGGGAAATGCAAATCAAAACCAAAATGATATATTACCTCACACCTGTCAGAATGGCTAAGATCAAAAACATAAGAAACACCTGTTGGTGAAGATGTGGAGAAAAAGGACCCCTTGCGTACTTCAATGGGAATGCATACTGATGCAGTCACTATGGAAAACAGTATGGAGGTCCCTCAAATAGTTAAAAATAGGATTACTATCTGATCCAGTGTTTGCACGATTGGGCATTTATCCCAAAATATATGAAACCAGTAATGCAAAGGAATACCTGCACCTCTACGTTTATTCTAGCATTATTTACAATAGCCAAATTATGGAAGCATCCCAGGTGTCCATCAACAAATGAATGGATGAAGAAGATGTGATATATATAATGGCATATTCCTCAGCCATGAAATCTTGCCATTTGCAACAACATGGATGGATCTAGAGGGTATAATGCTAAGTGAAATAAGTCAGTCAGAGAAGGACAAGTCCCACATGATTTCATTTATATGTGATATTTAAGAAACAAAACAAATGCACAAAGATACAAACAAAAACTCAAACTCAACCAGAGAGAACAAACTGATGGTTACCAGAAGGGAGGTGGTTGTGGGGGATGGGTGAAATAGGTGAGAGGGATTAAGAGTATATTTATCATGACGAGGGCTGAGTAATGTATAGACTTATTGAATCACTATATAGTACACCTGAAACTAATATAACACTGTATGTTAAATACACTGGAATTAAAAATAAAAATATGTGAGAATAAAAACAGCAGAAATAACAACCAGAAAGAAAAAATAGATAAATTTTATTTCATCAAAATTAAAATCTTTTGTACTTCAATGGACACTACCAAGAAAGTGAAAAGACTACTCCCAGAATGGGAGAAAATATTTGTAAATCACTGATCTGATAATGGACTTGCATCTAGAACACATCAAGAATTCTCAGGACTCAGTAAAAAGACAAGTAACCCAATTTAAAAATGGGAAGGAATCTAAAGAGAATTTTCTCAAAAGATATACATAGCCAATAAGTATAGAAAAAGTTGCTCATCATCATTAATCATCAGGATAATGCAAATCAAAAGCAAAATGAGATACCACTTCACACCCATTATGATGGCTATAATCAAAAACACTTAACAATAACAAGTGTTGATGAGATTTGGAGTAGTTGGAACACTTATATGCTGCTTGTACTAATGGGAATAAGTATGATTACTGTGGAAAACAGTCTTGAAATTTCTCGAATAATTAAATATAGAGTTACCCTATGATGCAGAAATCACACTCTTCCAAAAGGAATGAAAATGTATGTTGACACAAAAAATTGTACATGAATGCTCATACTAGCATTATTTATAATAGCCAAAAGGTCAAAACAAGCCATATATCAGTCAACTAATGAAGGGATAAATAAAATACGGTAAAATCCATACTAAGAAATGCTATTTAGCCTTAAAAAGGAATAAGGTAAACCACACTGAGATACCACCTCACACCAGTCAGAGTTGCTAAAATGAACAAATCAAAAGACTATAGATGCTGGCGAGGGGGTGGAGAGACGGGCACCCTCCTACACTGTTGGTGGCAATGTAAACTGGTGCAGCCGCTCTGGAAAACAGTGTGGAGGCTCCTCAAAAAACTATCGATAGAACTCCCTATGACCCAGCAATAGCACTGCTAGGGATTTACCCAAGGGATAAAGAAGTGCTGAGGCATAGGAGCACATGTACCCCAATGTTCACAGCGGCACTTTCTACAATAGCCAAATCATGGAAAGAGCCTAAATGTCCATTAACTGATGAATGGATCAAGAAGATGTGGTATATATATACAATGGAGTACTATATGGCAATGAGAAAGAATGCTATATGGCCATTTGTAGGAAAGTGGATGGACCTTGAGGGTGTCATGCTAAGCGAAATAAGTCAGGCAGAGAAGGACAGATACCATATGTTTGCATTCATAAGTCTAACAGGAGAGACCTGGCAGGGAACCATGGGGAGAGGAAGGGGGAAAGAGAGCGGGGAAGAGTGAGGGACACAGATCAAGGGAGTCTACTGAATACTGGAGAAGAACCATGGACTGAAAGGGGAGGGGGAGGGGGGGTGATGGTCATGGTGGGGGGCACCTGTGGGGAGAAGCACTGGGTGTTATATGGAAACTAATTTGACAATAAACTATTAAAAAAAAAGGAATAAGGTAAATGACCCTTGAAAACTATCCTAAGTGAAACAAACCAATAACAGAAGGCCATGAGTTGAAATGTCCAGAATAGTCAAGTCTATAGAGACAGAGAATAGATGAACTTTTGGGTAGGGATGGAGAGATATGGAAATGGAAAGTTTTGACCAAAGTATGGGATTTCCTTTTAAGGTGATGAAAATACTCTAAAATTTATTGTGGCAATGGTTCCACAACTCTATGAATACATCAAAAAATAGTGAATTGTACATGTTGAAAGGGTGAATTTTATACTATGAATTTTATGCTCAGTAAAACTCTTAAAACAAAAGACAGTAACAGTAACAAACTGCTTTGTGATTACAGAGGATTCTAAGTATAACCCATTATAAATACAATACAAAGATGTTAGTAACATGTTTGTTAATATGTGTGATAGAATCTGCTTTATTTAACAGCTGAGAGGTGAGTTCAAATGATTACCAAGTATAATGTGTCCATATGGACATTTCAACTTGAAATGCAATTACATTTAGAAAAGCCACTAGCAATATAAAAGAAGCTTGAATGAGCTTGATGTTCAGTAATTATCCTAGAAAAGCAATATGTTATTAAAGTAAAAAGAATCCTTGTTGCATGCAGAAAGTAGAAATCTGTCAATAAAATGAAACATAAGGCATTAACAGTAATTAAAGCCTCTACACTAGAGCAAGTAGAAGTACAACGATGTTTAAGTGGGAACACTTATTTCTGTGATAACATAGACACCAAAACTAAATTTAAAGTATATTGTTCTCAAAGTCAAGGTGGTATTTTCTATTTTATCCTTTTAATATTCTATTCCATTTCTGTACTTAGGAATGGGCAATCTTTAACCTTTTAAAAATGAGATGTTGTTTTTAGCTTAGGGTATATGAAGTGCAAGGACCAGAGAAAAATTCAAATGATTTCAAAACCAAGAATTTATGGTATATGGAGACTAAAACTGAAATCTGGTCAAGAAATCAAGGTAGTTACACCAGAGATCTCCACTTTCACTCCCTTTTTGTTTCCCTTTGTCCAGTTCTTGGACGGTTTGCTCTATTCTTTGCCTGGCATCCATATTATCTATGGTCTCTATATACTGTCCCTTCATAAGTTTGCCTTCAAGATGGCTTTGGTTAGCACACTCTCAACTTCAGCACCCCAGATTATGTAAACACTATATCCCTATGACTTCACATAAATACCTCACTAGTGACTAAGTAGATGAAGTCATATTTTGTTTTTGTTTTTTAACCAGATTGTAAATCATAAGTTGCTAGCAAGCCTAGAGATTGGCTACATTTTGGCCACTGCCCAGTGTGAGTTTATCCAATCTGCTGTAAAATGTGAAAAGGCCACACAACATAAAACCACCTAAGCAGTAGGAGATAAAAGGCAGCTTCTTTAGAAAAGCATGTAGTCCCATAACTCAGTTTTGTTATTGATGAATATACTTGTAAACATGTAGATGCTATACATGAATTTTAACTCATTTCCATTGGTTAGTTGAAGACAGAGAATGTCTCTTGCCTGACAATTCTAGTACAGTATTAAGTAAATTTTGCAATTCCCATTTTGTTATAATATTTTCAAGGTCATTGCTTGGTAACCTTGAAATTATTTTCAAAATATGTCATTATATAATCATTTTAAGAAATAACCCAATCAAAAGGGAA
The DNA here is from genome assembly GCA_004023785.1 of Mungos mungo. Classification (NCBI taxonomy): domain Eukaryota; kingdom Metazoa; phylum Chordata; class Mammalia; order Carnivora; family Herpestidae; genus Mungos; species Mungos mungo. Next base: position 60,714 of record PISW01006932.1, read on the forward strand.
AGCTCATAAAATATATATGGAGGACATAAACTATATGACTCTATTGGTTCAAAGTTTGGAGGTCTGAGAGCCTAGGTTTAATATATTATAGACCAAATGAACATTATAAATTTTCCTATTTCCTTGGGTCTGACGTACCATATTGCTGTGCTGCTGTGGAAATATACCATTCGGAGTGGTTGAGGATATATGAAGAAAAGCATTTAAATAAAAAAATCATCTAGTACATATTGCATAATGTTAATATATAGATATCTTGGCTCTTCTTAATTTTAAAAGGTTAATTTGGTGGAATATTTTATATCCTTTTACATAAGAAAATCTTCAGTGTAATAAGGTATTCTCTGCTTTACAAAGATTTTTTATTTAGGGTTTATCATTGGCTATTGCTAAAAATTATATTTTTGACCACTATTATGTTACATGACTCTAATTTAATGCCATTGGTATGAGTCACATAATTCAATTTTGTTAGCGATGGGTATACTTGGAAACATATATATGCCTTCACTAATTTTAAGTCATTTCCATATGTTGGTTGCACAGGAAAACTGAAATATTGATGTCCTAAAAGTTATAGTGATATGAGAGACTGATAAGAATCAGCTGAAATAAAACCACATAGTCAAAAGAGGAGACTAGAATTTAGGAGGTTGCTCCTAGTCCATGATTTAAGCCAGTATTAGCTATGTGAAAAAGCAATTCCTATTTTATGGGTCTCAGATGTTTCAAGTAGCAAATGATGAAATTCAAGTAGATCATGAAGAACCTTTCTTCTATGGCAGAGACTAGTGATGCTCACTGTATGTCAGTCATTTGCTTTGTCCAATGAAATGTGGGTAGAAGTGATATGTGTCACTTTTGGGTAGAAACATTTAATAGATAGTGATCGATTCTCTGTTTTGCCTTTTCCTGCTGCAGCTACCTGAACGTTTATGATGGTGGACTCTCCATCAACCTTGCACTCTTGAGTAGAAATGACATGAAGCAGGATGCCTGTGAATGAACACCAAATGGGAAAGTAGTGAGACAAGAAATGCACCTTGTTCTTTTTAAGCCACTGAGAGTTAGGAGGTGTTTGTTTTTTATAGCATAATCGAGCTTTTCCTGAATGATACAAATGTTGGTACCAGAAGTAGAACACCATAACCAAAACAAAAAAAAAATCCCATGATAAATGACATTAGCTTTGAAGTCCAGTAATGTTTGGAGGAGAAAACTACCATCTGAGGCTGAAAAGATGAGGATATATTGACAAAACATTTGCCAAATGGGTCTTCTCTTATATTTTGGAATGAAGCTTATGTACCTAATGAACTTGCAGCTTCAGAAGAGATTGGAAAGCAGAATGTCAGTAGCAGGAGTTAGTTGCTTTTAGCAACACTTGATCATTTAAAAAAATGAGTTCAGAGAAGAAAAGAGAGTTAGGGATCAGGGACATTATAATGTTGGAAAAGGTGACTGCTTCTTGGAAGCAGATAAGCAGACTATTAAGTTTTTGAGGGAGGTATACTGCTAATTGGAGCATGCCACTGTGATTACTAAGATTTAAAAGGAACCTCGAATTCCCAGCTATTTATGAACAGTAAGCTGGTTAAGAAAGCTGTTCAGTCCTTAAGGAGTCCATATAACATGTTACCCTATTCACATATGGCAAATTCTTTAGTGTAACTAGTGACGATAAAGACAAATGGGTTGGGAGGCCTTTCCCAGAGATCAGGATCATCCCCATTATGTCTTGCTTTGGATAATGAAATGAAAATATTTCACATTTGTAGCTTTGGGGGTTAATTAAATGGAAAGCACATAAAATTGTTCAATGAATATTAAAATTTCATATACATGGATATAAAAGATAATTTCAAGGCATTTGATAATTAACCCCAGGGGGGAAATAGTCCCTTAGATGTTTTATTTCCCAAAGAATATTTTATTTTTTTAAATTTTTTCTAAAACAATTTTCGAGAATTTTTAGGTTCACAGCAAAATTAAGAAAAAGATGAAGAGATTTCCTATATACCTCTGGCCCCTACACTTGCATAGCTCCTTATTATCAAGATCCCCCACAAGACTGGTACATTTGTTACAACTGATGCAACTGATAAACACCATAGTCACCGAAAGTCTATAGTTTACATTGGGATTCACTCTTGGTATTGTATGTTCTATGATTATAGAGAAATGTATAATGACATGTATCTATCATTATAGTATCCTACATGATATTTTCACTGTCCCAGAAATCCTCTGTGCTCTGCATATTCATTCTCCCCACTCCAAACAACCCTGGAAAACCATAGATATTTTTACCATCTTCATAATTTTGCCTTTTCAGAATGTCATATAGTTGGAATCATACAGTACGTAGCCTTTCAGATTGGCTTCTTCAATTAGGAATATGCATTTAACTTTCCCCCACATGAATTCCTGGCTTGATAGCTCATTTCTTTTTCATGCTGAATAATATTAGATTTTCTGAATGTACCACAATTTATTGAACTATTCATTTACTGAAGAGAATCTTGGTTGCTTCCAAATTTGGGGATTATAAATAAAGCTGTTATAAACATCCATGTGCAGGTTTTTGTATAGACATAAATTTTAACTCCTTTTGGTAAATGCCAAGAAGTATGGTTGCTGAATGGTATAGAAACAGTATGTTTAGTTTTGCAAAAATTCATCCAACTGTCTTCCAATGTGACTACACTTTTGCATTTCCATAAGAAATAAATGAGAGTTCCTATTGCTACACATCATCACCAGCATTTGGTGTTGTCAGGATAATAGATTTTGGCCATTTTTAAAAGGTGTGTAGTGATAGATCATTGTTTTAAATTGCAATTCCTTGATAATGGATGATGTAGGGCATCTTTTCATATACTGATTTTTCACCTGTATATTTTCTTTGGTGAAGTATCTGTTCATGCCTGGCACATTTGCATTTTTTAAATTTTTAAAAATTTCAATTCTTTGTATGTTTTGGATAACAACTCTTTAGCAGGGGTCTTTTGCAAATATTTTATCCCAGTCTGGCTTGTTCTGTCTTTCTCTTGACATTGTCTTTCATGAAGTAGAACCTTTTAATTTTAATGAAGTCCAGCTTATCAACTATTTCTTTCTTGGATCATGCCTTTGGTGTTGCATTTAAAAAGTCATTGCCTTGCTCAAGGTCATCCAGGTTTTCCCCTATATTATCTTCTTGGAATTTTATAGTTTTATATTTTACATTTAGCTCTGTGTCTACTTTGAGTTAATTTTTGCGAAGTGTGTAAGATCTTGTCTAGATTTTTTTTTGTTGCATGTGGATGTCCAATTATTCCAGCACCATTTGTTGAGAAGACTATTTTTCTCCATTGTATTGTCTTTGCTTCTTTGTCAAAGATTAATTGACTATATTTATGTAGGTATATTTCTGGGCTCTCTATTCTGTTTTATTTATCTTTTGTCTGTTCTTTTAGCAATATCATATTGTCCTGGTTACTATAGCTGTATAGTAAGGTTTGAATTTGGGTAGTGTCAGTCCCTCATCTTTGTTCTTTTTTTAATATTGTGTTGACTGTTCTGGGTCTGTCTCTCCATATAAACCTTAGAATAAGTTTGTCTATTTCCACAAAATAACTTGCTGGGGTTTTGACTGGGATTGCATTCTCTCTATAAATCAGTTTGGGAAGAACTGACATCTTGATGATATTGAGCCTTACTATCTATTAGCATGGAGTAAATCTCCATTTATTAGTTCTTTGATTTAATGTATCAGAGTTTTAAATTTTTTCCTTAAATAGATCTTGTACATATTGTATTAGATTTATGTTTAAGTATTTCATTTTGGGGATGCTAATGTGTTTTTAATTTCAAATTCTATATATTCATTGCTGGTATATAGGAAAGTGCTTTACTTTCATATATTAATCTTGTATCCTGCATTGTTGCTATAATCATTTTTTAGTATCAGGATTTTTGTTATTGCTGATCTTTTAGGTTTTCTACATAGGTAATCATGTCTTCTGTGAATAAAAATGGTTTTATATCTTCCTTCCAATGTGTATACCTTTTTGTATTTCATTTTCTTGTCTTATTGTATTAGTTAGTACTTTTAGTATGATGTTGAAAGGATTGGTTAGTGGGAACATGCTTGCCTTGTTCCTGATCTTAATGGGGATGCTTTGAGCCCTTAGAGGTTTTAATAAAAATATCCTTCCTCTGACAAAGTAAGATAGTTATTTGAATTCTAACCAGTAGAAATTATAAATTTTCTTAGAATTAATGGCTTTTCCTTCTCTTGATCCAAAATCCTATAAAGGGTACTTGCATTTCAAACAATGACAGGCCAGGTACTTTGGACTAATTCTCCCACTTAAAACAACTAGTTTAGCTGATTAAAATATAAAAGTCATCTTCTCGGAGGTATTTGGAAGCTAACAAGGTAGCATAAAATTACTGTGCTAACATATGGGATAGTATGGAAGTTTGGGAGGTAGCTGGATATATAGAGCCATTTTACTTTTATGGCGAGATTGGTAATTTATGACAAACAGGCCATATTCCACCCACCTCCTATTTTAGTATGTAAAGTTTTATTAGAACATAGACCCACCCATTTATTTATATGTTATCCATGGTTACTTTCATGCTACACTAGCAGTGTTAAGTGGGTATAACAAGGACTTTATGGCCTACAGAACTTAAAATACTTACTAACTTATCATTAGGGTATTGAGTGACTCCAGAGAAGGCAACTGAGAGTCCGAGAGCTGAGCAGAACTTTGAAAGACCTTTCAGGGTTAGGGAGATAAGGTTTAAAGTCCAGCACCCCCTGATGGGTAGGCAGGACATCTTATTTCTAAAATTCGACTGAGGCGATCTCAAATTTCTACTGTCAACATTCTCCAAGCAGAAGCAAACTCAAATCCCTCCTGGATTTCCAACAATTGTTCAAATACAATGGCCAGGGAAAAATAAAGAATACTCAGGTACAAAAGAAGACAAGGCTACATGAATAAAAACCACATAAACAATAAATAATGGAAACAGACTAAAATGAGCTCTGCAGACACACTTCAAAACCCATCTGAGACTTGATATTGGAGGAGATATTTCCTATCAATAATTCATCAGATTTCCTTCAAAGTTTTTCTTTAAACCAACCACTTAGATGGTTAGCATATGGCTAATTTAAAAAATGGTGCTTTCTTGATAATATTTTAATAAATCGAATCATTGTTTATGTCATGTCTATTCAGCTGTCTCTGCCCTATTCCTGTATTCTCAAAGGCATAGTATATATATATATATATACTGTACAAATTGATTAATGTAAACCAGGACTGCTGCTCTCTCTAAATCACTTATTGAAACGCCATCAAGTGTCCTGTCTCCAAAAGATAATGGCTTTTGTAGCTTCCAGTGCCTGACCAAATAGCTGAGATTTCTGATGGACTGCTAAGATCATTCATTTTAAGTAGGCAATCAAAACCAAAAATTTACTCACATCAAACAAGTACGGCTAAGTAAAGTTAAGATATTTATGAAAGCTGGAGCATAAATAAAATTGCCTAAAAGAAACACCATTCTGTTTGACAAGAGACAAATGAGGTTGTCTAAAATCACAGTGTGAAAACAGAATTGGTTTAAAGTGGTCCAAACTACTTTTCAATTTATTAAAGGCCAGAGGAAAATGAAGAGAGCGAAATATAGCTCTCAAAGGATGCTAATGCCAGGGACTTGGCATAGATGTGTGCCTGGCAGGTGTAGGCAAAGACCTTAGCCACTCAGCAAGGTAGGGCAGTCCATGCAGGTGACTGCCCAAGCGGGGGGATCATCCTCAAATCAGTAATGCTATCGCAGATTAAGGAAGACATTTTGCAAGCATGCAGCATATCATTGTGAATCTTCTGTAATCTGTGTGTTCTGTCTCTTAGTTTGCACAGCAATAACTCTGACCTGTTAAGTCATTCATTGAGCTAAAAAAATGAAAGGCCAGTCAAATCTTTGAAGATAAATGGAAAGGAAGACAAATGCTCCTCAGATATAGCCCCCCTCTGTTCTGACAACAGACATCTTTTCAGCTCTAATCAACAACGTGGGCAATTTCTAAATCTATAAAAAGTCGGCATTTGCCAAGTACTTTCCATCTTTCTCTGATCCATGTTACTTTTTAGATCTCTTCAATATTCTTTGAATATTAATGACTTTACCTATTTAAAGAGGAAATTGGTGGGGGGTGCCTGGATGGCTCAGTTGGTTGAGCATCCAACTTTAGCCCCCCAGGTCATGATTTCACAATCTGTGAGTTCAAGCCCCATTTCAGGCTCTGTGCTGACAGCTCAGAGCCTGGAGCCTGCTTCGGGTTCTGGGTCTCCCTCTCTCTCTCTGCCCCTTCCCTGCATGTCCTCTGTCTCTGTCTCTCTGTCCCTGTGTCTCTCTCTCAAAAATAAACATGAAAAGAGGATTTGGAATATAAAGATGAGAACTAATTGTTATCCTCTCAACTATTAAATCATCTTACACTAATGCTGACTGTCTTGATAATTGGGTCCTGACCTCTATTTTTAAATACATCCTACAATGGTTTTGGGCCTTCTTCTCGAAGTGTACTTTTTCTTCGTTTCTTCCAAAGGAGAGACCTAAGTTCTCCTGGTTATTGACTTCAGTAGTGACCTCTTTGTGTTTTGACTGATCCTTTTGCTTCATACCTGAAATGGTGAAATACCATGATCATGCTTGCTGATCATATCACTTTGGTGTGCTTTGATTTTCAGGTTTCACTGTACCTTCTGGGTAATTTTTACCCATGTAGGTGTTCCTCTTCTTTATAATGGAGAGAAGTTTTTACCCTTAACACAGATATCACTGTCAGATGTGAGAGACAGTATAATGATTATGTGCTTGGATTCTAAAATGAAACTTCCTTAGATTTAAAACTCACCACCCCCACGTATTAGCTTTGTGACCTCAGGTAATCTATTTTAGTCTGTTGCTTGGTAGTTAGTTTCCAGTTTTTAACCACCAAGAGAAAAGAAAATCTACTTTGAACATTTGCATGAGATTTGATGCCCATTTATTTTGGTTATACATCTAATAGAATTTCTGGGTCCTATGGTAAGGGTATGTTTGACTCTTACGTAATTGCTAAATTCTTATCAAAAGTAGCAGTATATTTTACATTCTAATTATCAAGGTATTAAGGTTCCAGTTTCTTGACATCAATTGGTATTTTCAGTCTTTATTATTATAGGAATTTTAGTGGGTTTGTAGTGATATCTAATTGTGGTGTTAATTTGCATATTCTGAGTAATTATGGGTATCTTTCCATGTACTTATAGAGTAGTTTGTGTATCTTTTTTTAGTGATACTGATATACGCTTATTCAAATAATTTGCCCATTTTTAAAGATTTTGTTTTAAATGTTTATTTATTTTTGAGAGAGAAAGACAGAGATAAACAGAGCATGAGCAGGGGAGGGCAAAGAGAGAGAGGGGGACACAGAATCTAAAGAAGGCTCCAGACCCTGAGCTGTCAGCACAGAGCACCATGTGGAGCTCGAACTCACCAACTGTGATATGACCTGAGCCCAAGTCATACACTTAACCTACTGAGCCACCCAGGCACCCCTAATTTTAATGGTTGTACTTCTTATATTTAGTGGTTGTATTTCTTATTTAGCTGTAAGAATTTTTTATATATTCTGGATGTAAGACTTTCACTTGTTTTATCAGGGGTTGGCAAATGGTTTCTGTAAAAGGTCAGAGAATAAATACAGTAAAACCTTGGTTTGGGAGTATAATTGGTTCAGGAACCATGCTTGTAATCCACAGCACTTGCATATCAAAACGAATTTCAAGAACCATTGGTTCAGTTGTGATCATGTGACCTTCTATGTTATGTACTACTGGTACATCGCTTGTTTATCAGGTTAAAATTTATTAGAAATGTTTGCTCATCTCGAAGAATACTCACAGAACAAGTTACTCACAATCCAAGGTTTTACTGTATTTTTGGCTTTGTTGCCCATATGGTTCCCACTGCAATAACTCATCTCTGCCACTGTAGCATGAAAACAGCCATAGACAATACTTTAACAAAAGGACATGACTGTGTTCCTATAAAACTTTAGTTATATAAAAATAAACTGGCCCATGGGCCGTAGTTTACTGACACTTAAGTTACATGGCGTGCAAAAACATTCTTGAGACAATTATGCAAATATTCTGTTTCCCTTTCACATCTCACCCACTCATTTTAGCATCTCCCTGTAGATCTTCCATTCAGCAATTATTACTATACTGTTCTGCTGGTGATTTTCTATTTCCTGCATTTCTTCAGCATTTATTACTTGGAATTCTTCTATAAAAATGAATTATTTATTCAATAATTTATTCCTAAGAGTATGATTTCATGTGTATTTGTTTCATTTCACTTAAGGGTTATAAACTGATACTCATAATATTTAGTTTGTTGCTCCAATTATTCTCCTTAGGAGCTCATTCAGAGCTGTGTCCCTTTGGTCCCTGTATTCTTTTGACATGCCTCCATCCTTTGTGTTCTGAGACCTTCCTTACTCCCTGGAACTCTGAGATGCTTCAGTCTCATGTTGTATTTTTGTTCCTTTAACCCTTGAATCAAGGAGACCTATTCTTTGTTGGTTGTTGTTGTCATCGTCGTTTTATTGGAAAATGATATTTAGAAACTAAGATGTGTGTTTGGCACAGTCACGCAATTTCACTGTATTCCTAAGGCTGTTTTAGTGGATAGTCCATATTTATATTAATCCATGTGTACAAACACATTGCTGTATCTATCTACCTCTGTTCCCACATGCGTATATGTATTTGTATTTATAATAAAATACACATTGGTTCCATGGATATCTCTGGCTCTAATACTCACTCCAGTTTACATCATTTCAGTTGTGTGTGTGTGTGTGTGTGTGTGTGTGTGTGTGTCAAAATCACAGCAATGTCCCAAATCTGATCATGAAGAGTCTTGTGTATGAAAATAAGTTCCCACCTTCTAGATTCTACTTGATTTTTCAACAGATTTCATTGGGTTATCTACATGTTTATATGTCTAGTTTTAAGACTAGTTTAGATATTTGAGCAGATAATGTATTCACAGATTTGACATCAGCTTTTTTATTTTTAAAAATTTTTTCCTATGTATTATTTTAATATTTGAGAGAGAGAGAGAGAGAGAGAGAGAGAGAGAGAGCGAGCACAGGGGAGTGGCAGGGACAGAGGGAGACACACAATCTGAAGAGCTCCAGGCTCTGACCTGTCAACACAGAGCCCAATGTGGGGCTCGAACTCATGAGCTGTGACACCTGAGCCAAAGTCATTGCTCAACCGCCTGAGCCACTCAGGTGCCCCTGGCACTATTCTTGTTATAGCTCTCTCCCTTTCAAAATTTTCACTTTATATTTCTATCTGCTCTGCTGCTGGCAGGTTTATAATCTGCAACTTCTAGCCAGGGGCTAAGTTTTTCCACTACCAGTGTTTGGTACTGGAAAGCACATCCAGGAAAAGAATATACAAACTTGCAATTGTTTAAGCAGCAGTTATTCAAGAGTAAACCCTTAGCCAGTTTCAACCTGTTTGTGGTCTTTTTCCAATATTTTCAGATCGTTCACCTTAAAATAATTTTTGTCCGGTTGGTATAGCTATTATCTGCATGAGGATGTGTATAATGGCTTATCCTGCCATTACTGGAGGTACCCTTGTCTTTATTTTCTCTTACAACTATTAGAGAAAATACACTAGTGCATTTTCCCAAATATTTCCCTTATTCTAATCCTGTTTGTTCTTTCCTGCCGATGCAGGCTTTTGTCTGGTATCATTTCTTCTCAGCCATAGTCACTTCTTTTAGGATCTTGTACTGCTCTGCTACTAGAGATGAATTCCCTCAGATTTTGTTCCTGTTGCTGTTCTTATCTTTATTTTTTAAAGAATATTTTCACTGGATTTTCAGTTTTTTGTATAGGCAAAATTATGCCCTCCCAAAGACAACTATAACCTCGTGCTTGAAACTTGTGAATAATTACCTGACATAGTAAAAAAGACTTTTTAGATATGATTTAGTTAAGGGTCTTGCTGGGAGATTATACTGGATGAGCTGGGTGGGCCAATTGTAATTATAAGAGACTTTATAAAAAGGTGGGAGGGTCAGAGTCAGAAAGAGATTGGAAAATGCTTATACTGCTGGTTTTGAAGATAGAGAAAAGGACCATGAAACAATGTCTGCAGGAAGCTTTTAAGAGCTGGAAAAGGCAAGGGAAGAAACACTCTCCCAGAACTTCTAGAAGCCATGCAGCCTCACTGACATCTTACTTTAAGCCTATTGAAACCCATTTCGGGCTTTTGACTTCCAGAACTGGGTGATGACAAATTTATGTTGTCTTATACACCAAGTTTACGATAATTTGTTACAATGGCAATAGGAAATTAAGACACAGGTTAACGTTGTTTCTTCACATTAAAGATGTTGTCTTCTGTTCTCTGTGGTCAATGAGGAAAAGTCAGAAACTCTTCTTAACACTGTTCCTCCCTACGTATTGTGTCTTTTTTCATCCCAGCTGTGACACGTTTTTCCTTTATCATTATATGACAGCAGTTTCATTAAGATATGCTTAATGCAACACCCTTCAGGGTTATGCTGCTTATTGTTTGCTCAGCTTTTTGGATTTGGGAATGATTTTTTTTCAATGAATTTTTCAGCCATTATTTTTTCAAACACTGTTTCCCCCCTCTTCTTTATTTTCCTCATTGTATGACAGACCATGTAATACTGTCCCACAAATTATTGAGGCTCTATTTGTTTTCTTCCTCTTTTAGTTTCAGTTGGAATAATTTATTTTACTGCCCTCAACTTCCCTGATCTTTTCTTCTGCACTGTCAAATCCACTATTAATTACATCTAAAGATTCTTTTATTTTTTATGTCAGATTTTATATTTTTTCAGTTCTTAGATTTCATTCGCTTCTATTTGAAGATTTCTTATCACTTTATAATTCACCATCTTATTGTTCTTTTTTTAAAGTTTATTTATTTATTTAGACAGAGCATGCAGGAAGGGCAGAGAGAGAGGGGGAGAGAGAAAGAATCCCAAGCAGGCTCCGCACTGTGAGCGCAGTCCAATGTGGGGCTTGAACTCACAAAACGTGAGATCATGACTTGAGTTAAAATCAAGAGTCAGACAGACATTTAACTGACTGAGCCAGCCAGGCACCCCCCAATTTACACTGTTCTGTAAGTTCACATTTTCTTATAAAAATATTAGCATGTTTATAGTAGCTATTTTAATGTCCTCATCTGCAAATTTCAACATCTGGGTCAACGGTGGATCTGATTTTATTGTCCATTATCTTGTTTAGGGGTCACATTTTCCTGCTTTTTGACATGTCTAGATATTTTGCAAATTTACTGAGCATTGCAGGGCATTTGTTCTATTGACTCTAGATTCTGTTATTTCCCCCCAAAGAATATTAAATTTTGTCATAGTAGGCAGTCATACTAGCAAATCATGTCTATCATCTGAATACTTGGTTTTAGACTCCTTAGGAGAGGTCTAATTTAATTTTGCCCTTGTTAGGCATAGTACTAAGCCTTGGGATATGGAACTTAGTTCCAAAATGTAAACCTTCTGAGTTTCTAATGGAAACCCTGGGTGTTCATCAAACTCTCCTGACTTAGCAAAACTTGAACTCATAACTATGTTTCTCCAACTATTAGAAACTGCAAAAATATTCAAGTTCTTTGGACCTTTCTAGAAGTTGTTTTTCCTAAGGACTTCTTGGACTCTCACCCTATGTAGACAGTGTTGGCAGAGTATAGAATGATAATTTGTATATAAATTTTGGGTCACTATCTCCATCTGTGGGTCCCTCCATCCCTGAATTCTTCCAATCAATTTTCAAGTGGTCTGGAAACTTTAATTAGCAACATTGTTGCACTCTGCTGGAAGTATATTCCTCATTTTCAATGAAATATATTTCACCTAGAAAATCTGAAACACTGGAACAGATATAAACAAAACAGAAAGCAGGAAAGAATAAAATTAATGAAATTAAATGTTTGTTCTTTGAAAAATGCAACAAAGTTGACAAAACTCTAGTTAGACTAAGAAAAAAAGAAAAAGTTGAAATTACTAAAATCAGAAATGAATGTGGGGGCATTAATACCTAAACTTACTGAAATTAACAAAAGGATTATAAGAGAATACTATGAACAACTGTATGCCAGAAAATGAGATCACTTAAATGAAATGGACAAATTTATAGAGACACATAAGCTACCAAACCAATCAAGAAGTAAGAAAAATCTGAACAGACTTATAGAAAGTAACGGGTCCATATGAGAAATAAAAAATCTCACAACAGGAAAAGTCTCAGAGCAGATGGCAGTACTGGTATTGCTACCAAACATTTAGAGAAGTAGAACAGTTATGGAGATGTAATGTACAGCATCGTGACTATAATTAATAATACTATATTGCATACTTGAAGTTTTCCAAGAGGGTAGATTTTACACACACATACAAATACACACACACACACACAAAGATAACTATGTGAGATTATGGAAATATTAATTAGCTTGACGTAATCATTTCACAATATATACATACATCAAAACATCACACCACACACTTTAAATATATACCACTTTTATTTGTTAATTATAAGTCTATAAAGCTGGAGGAGGGGCGCCTGGGTGGCTCACTCAGTGAAGTGTCCGACTTCAGCTCAGGTCATGATCTTGCAGTTTGTGGGTTTGAGCCCCATGTCAGACTCTGTGCTGATGGTTCAGAACCTGGAGCCTGCTTTGGATTCTGCATCTCCCTCTCTCTCTGCCCCTTACACTCTTGTGTTCTGTCTGTTTCTCTCTCAAAAATAAATAAACATAAAAATTTTTTTAAAGGCTGGGGAAAAAGAGGAGAACCAATCGTTCTCAAACTCTACCAAAATATAGAAGAGGAGGCAACAATTAATAACATTCTATGAGGCCAATATTAATCTGATAACAAAGCCAGGCAGAGACATGTTAAGAAAACTACAGAACATATTCTTTATGTATGTAGATGCAAAAATCCTCAACAAAATACCAGCAATTTGAACCCAGGGTGTGTTCCAAAGATTATTCATAATGACCAAGTGGAATTTCTGCCAGGAATGCAAAGGCGGCTCAATATATGAACATTGATCAAATGTAATACTCTGCATTAACACAATGAAGGGGGGAAAAAGTACATCATTTTCTTGATTAACCGGAAAAATATTTGACAAAATCCAACAACCTTTCTTAATAAAAATGGTCAACAATCTAGAATAAAAGTAAACCTTCTCAGTGTAATAAAGGCAATATATGTAAAAATCCCACATCTAACATCATACTCAGTGGTGAAAGACTGAATGCCTTCCCTCGCAGTTCAGGAACAAAATAAAAGTGCCACTTTTATCACTTCTATTCAATCACTATTCTATTCAATCACAATCTATTTTATCACCTCTGTACTGAAGTTCTAGACCAAAGAATGAGGCAACGAAAAGAAATAAAAGGCATCCAAAATGGAAAAGAAGAAGTAAAACTATCTCTATTTTCACATGTCATGATCCTATGTATAAAAAAAATCCTGAAAAATCAGAGAGGGAGGAAACCAAAAGAGACTCTTAAATACAGAAAACAAACTGAGGATTGCTGGAACGGAGGTGGGGTGGGGGTGGGCTAAATGGGTGATAGGCATTAAGGAGGGCACTTGTTAGGCTGTGCACTGGGTGTTGTATATAAGTGATGAATCACTAAAATCTACTCCTGAAACCAATACCACACTGTATGTTAAATAACTTCAATTTGAATAAGTAAATTTTAAAAAAGAATCCAAAATAAACTATTAGAGCCAATAATTGAAGTCAACAAAATTTCAGGACACAAGATATGCAAACATCACTTGTATTTTTATATAGTAGCAATAGGCAATCCGAATAAAATAAGGAATCGTCTTGTTTATAATAGAATCTATAAGATTAAAATGCTTAAAATTAAATTTAGCCATGGAAGTGAAAGAAATGTTCACTTAAAACCATAAAACATGGCTGGAAAAAATTTAAACATCTAAATAAATGAGAAGACATTCCATGTTCATGGGCTGGAAAACTAAATGCTGTTATGATGACAGTTCTCAAAATAACTTATAGAGTCAATGTAATCCCTATGAAATGCAGATGGTCTTTTTACAGGTATAGATAGCCTGATCCTAAAACTCATATGGAATCACAAGGGACCCCAGATAGCTAAATTAATCTTGAAACAGAACAAAGTTGGAGGACTCACATGTCCTGATTTCAAAATATACAACATTGCCACCAGCAGTGTAGTATAGAGGTGGAATTTAAGGAAAGGTATTAAGCAGGCTGTGTTTTAGCTTATGGGCAAGTAATAAATTGTATCATTTATCTTGAATGTATCATAGATAAGCTGCTATATAATGATTGCCACTTCAGATAGCTGTGAAATTAGGTGATTAACTAGTTGTTACTGAACCTCCTAATTTCTGTATAAGTCTAATTATATGAAATAGAAGTTGGGGTTTTGATTTTTTACTTTGCTTTTCTGTTTGGAGTGTCATTGTAACTACTGTATTATAAATGATGGAAAATAATTGCATATGTTAAAAAAATAAATTGTGTTATATTCAAAAAAAAGAAAAAAAATAAATAGCACATTGGTAGTTTCAAAAAAAACCCCAAAATATACAACAAAGCTACAGTAATTAAACCAGTGTGGTGTTGGCATAAGGACAGACATTCAGACCAATGAAATAGAATTTAAAATCCCCAAATAAATCCATACATCAATAAGCAATTGACTTTTGATGAGGGTGCCAAGACCATTCAATGGGTCCCTTCAACAAACAGTGCAGGGACAATGAGATGGACACATTCAAAAAGGACTTTTAAGCCTTATTTCACATCTTATACAAAACTAACTCAACATGGATCAAATATCTAAATGTAAGAGTTAAAACTATATAATTCTTGCAAGAAAACATGGGGATAAGCCTTCTTGACACTGGATTTGGCAATGTTTCCTTAGATATGATCCCCAAACCACAAGAAACAAAAGAAAAAAAATAGATGAATTAGACTATATCAAAATTAAACCTTTTATGCATCAAATGACACATTCAAGAGAGTAAATGTATATGTATGTGTGTATATGTATGTATATGTATATATATACATATAACTACATGTATTACATAGACAGAATATATGTATATACTCAACATTATTAGTTATTAGGGAAATGAAAATCAAAACCACAGTGATATACCGTTTCATACCCACTAGAATGGGTATAATCAAAACCACAGAAAGTAACAAGTATTGATTAGTATCTAGAGGAATTGGCTGTCACATATTGGTGGTAGGAATATAAAATGGCACAGTTACTGTGAAAAAGTTTAGTGGTTCCTTAAAAATTTAACAAAATTATCATATGGCCCATTACACACTCCTATGTATATACTCAGTAGAATTGAAAGCAGATGCTCAAATTAATATTTGTACAAATATGTTAGTTACACTATTTTTAATCTTTAAAAGGTGGAAAAGACCCAAATGACAAACAACTGATGAATGAATGGATGAATAAAACATAGTATATTCATAAAATAGAGTATCATAAAAGGAGTAAGGAAAGAAATTCTGATACATGTTATAGAAGAGCCATAAACATACTGTGTGAGGAAAAGAAGTCAGACACAAAGGCAGAGTAGGAATCCATTTATATGAACTATCTAGTAGAGGCAAATTCTTAAAAAACAAAAAACAGATTTGTAGTAGCCAGGGTTTAGGGAGATGCGGAAATGGAGAACAACTACTTAATGGGTTAGGGATTTCCTTTTGGGGTGATGAAAATGTTCTGGAACTAGATAGTGGTCATGGTTGCACAACATTGTGCATTTGCTAAATGTCACTGAACTGTTCACCTTAAATGGTGTATATGGTTAATTTTGTTATGTGTCCTTTGCTGCAATAAGAAAACTTGAAGCAGAAAAAAGCAAATCTCATTTAATACCGTTTTGGTCTTTAAATATTGATATTCTAGAGCTCATATTTGTTACCGATGGTACGGTTAGTCCTATAGGAGCTAACACTGCCATTATTGAAAATGGGACATGACCCAGTGCCTTTGTAATCTGTGGGTACCCCTTGTATGTGCTTGCTTTCAAGTGTTAATTCTTTCTTGTATTGAGACACATTTGTTGGTTTTTGGTGGATTCCTCCACCAAGGAGCTCTTAAGATGGTTTCAAGTTATGGACAATACATTTCCTCACTGATTCTTTATGACTATGTTTCATCCAGGCCCTAGTGCCTGATACAATATCTATTTTTGGGGTTACCAATGATGCTGGCAATCCTCTTGAGCAGAATCCATTTCAAAACAACCCAGTTTTGTTTACTCCCAGATGACCCATAACTGTCTCATGGTAAATGTATACCTTTGCCTCATCACTGGTGGAACTGAAGCTCTCTGTACACTTTCCCCCATGTTTCTCTCTGCTCTCTGTACATTTTCCCCATGTCTCTCTCTGCTCTTTGGCTTCTTAAGTCAAAATTTATGTGCCTTCAGTCTTCTTTAACAATTTTTTTTTGGCCCTCCCTTATATAACTTAGTGATGGGTGCTTTCTGTTGGAAGGCCAATTTTAAAGATATAACCATTTCACAATACCTTAGCATGTTTTGGTGTACCAGCTTACTTAAGCATGTGAGGCTAACTTGGCCCCTATTTTCATGTTCTCTTAACTTTCATGCCTTTGCTGAAACTCTGAGCCCCTGGGAAGAGTCATATTTAACACCCTGTTTTATTAATTAAAAAAACTCTCTTGGTGCTCCTTTTCTCCCTTAGTTTTGTGTTCCTCTTTTTATGCACAGCCATTTAGATTTTGCTCAGCTTCTCTTATCTTACATTTTCACAATCATCATTCTGCTTAGCAACCTAAGGAGCTTCCTTAAGATCTTTACTCATCAGACCACAAAGTACTGTAAATAACAATTTTACCTTATATGAATAATTTTTTTCTCTGACAACTTTATCTCTTTGTTTTTTTATTAAAAAATAATAGTTTCTAGGGGCATCTGGGCGGCTCAGTCGGTTGAGCGTCTAACTCTTGATTTCAGCTCAGGTCATGATCCCAGGGTTGAGGGATGAAGCCCCAACAGATCAGCTGTTTGCTGAGCATGGAACCTGCTTGAGATTTTCTGTCTCTCTCTCTGTCCCTCTCCCCCACTTGCATGTGCTCTCTCCCTAAAATACGAAAGACAAGAAAAGAAAATAGTAGCTTTTGGGCAAAGTGTGACTAAGAAGTTTTTTCCTTTAGAAACAATATGTCTTATTTTCCTTGGCCACTGGCTGCTTCCACTTTATAAATGCAGACATACCTCATTTTATTGCACTTTGCAGATATTGTTTTTCACAAATTGAAGGTTCGTGGGAACCCCGCATCAAGGAAGTTGATCGGCACCATTTTTCCAACACCATTTGCTTGTTCTGTGTCTCTGTCACATTTCAGTAATTCCCATGTATTTCCATATTTTTCATTAGTATTATATTTTTATGGTGATCTGTGATCAATGATTATGACTCGCTGAAAGCTCAGATGATGGTTGGAATTTTTTAGCAATAAAGTATTTTTAAACTTAACATATGTGCATTGTTTTTTACGACTAATGTTATTGCACACTTACTGGACTACAGTGTAGTGTAAACATAAGTTTTATATGCACTAGAAAACAAAAAAACTCATTTGACTTGCTTTATTGCAATATTTATATTATTGCAGTGGTCTGGAACTGAACCCACAATAATTCTGAGGTATGCCTGTACCTTATCTGACAAATAAAAACAATTGATAAATTTACCATATGTACCATAGAGTAACTGTAGTTTTTTCACAAACTGTTGCTGTTCAAGGAGTAAAGTTTATTTTTAATATTCTAAAGTCTTTATCTCTCTCTCATACCCTAATATCACTTATTACCAAATTACTGTAAAATGCTCCTTAAATACTGCTATTTGTTTTTTGGTTTGGAGAAAGAATCAGGGTGAGAACTGACAATATGATTTACTTCATGCTACACATGAAATTCACAAATAGAGCCAACATGGAGTGTGCTGTTATTCCCAGTAATTGCCATTATCCAAGCTAAATTACATTACTTATGAAGTTTGAATAAGAATCAAACATTGTCTAGGACTTCTTTGGAATTGTTTTCCGACTCTAGAAAACCAAATAGGGTTTCTTCAACTCAACTTTACTTATTTCTTTTGGACCAAGTTATCACAGCCAACCTTACGATCTACTTCGCACTTCTGAAATGTGATTCTTGTAATACTTTGTGTCTCCTGAATAAACTGCTTAATTTGGTTCAGAAAAAGAAGTGTCTGCAAAATGATTAAGGTAATGTGTAATTATGTACACTATTACAATGAAATTAATGTGATAAATAGACATATAACCTTATATATCCTACACGACAAACATTCTCACATTTAATAGAAATAGTATATTTTATGAAGGTTGATAGTGAATCTGTTCTTCACTACACCCAAACACGGTCCAAGCAGGAGAAAAAAGCGGCAGCAATTTCACGGGTTGAAGTGATGGAGCATGCCTTAGGCATTTTGCTGATCTTTAAATACACTGTCAGTCAAATAAATCTTTAAGCTTCATGACTCGACTGTACAATAGGCTGTGGTTTCATTTGAAGATTTTTCCAGATTCCTTCCACCACTGGTAAACTGCTGTATAAGACACCGACACCATGAAAGATAGAATGACATATTTCAGACCATTGTGGAAGGTTGAATGTTGTTCAACCTGGATCATCTTAGATAATGACTCCCATACCCCACTGCACATCGATATTATCTGTGGATCTTTAAAAAATATACATGCCTATGCTCATTTTTGGTGTTAGAATTAATTTTTGGCCAGGGTGGAAGGAGAGATTTGGAGGAAGATACAGCTGCTTTAGTACAAACTCTTCTTGTTCGATATGATGAAACAGACCTAGGGAAGGGAGGCTACAAGGCAAAGGTCACACCTGTGAGTAGCAGGGGTAATATTTCTAGAACTGTGTCTCTCCATTTCTGTCATATCATATCCTTTTCTGAAAAATATTAGAAAGTAAAACTATTATCCAATAATTGATTGATATTCCAATTTTTTTAATGTTTACTTTTGAAGGAGAGACAGAGTGTGAGTAGAGGAGGGGCAGAGTGAGAGGGAGTCACAGAATCTGAAGCAGGCTCCAAGATCTGAGCTGCCGGCACAGAGCCTGATGCTGGGCTCAAACCCACGAACCGTGAGATCATGACCTGAGCTGAAGCCAGACGCTTAACCAACCGAGCCACCCAGGTGCTCCCAATAATGGATATTTCAAAATGAATTAAATACTGTGAAAACTAATCAATATGAATGAAATTTTAAAGAAAATTTTATTTTGATACTGAAAATATTTATTGTTTTGAAAATATAACATGAATCTTTATTGCTGCAAACTTTACCCTCCTAGATAATGTGAAACGTTGCTTTGAAGATAAATCTTGCTACTTCACATTTCTCTCCCTTTTCCTTTTCTCTTTCTCTTGAAAAAAGTATAGAGGATGAGTTCATTATATTTCTCAGTTTATACTTCATCACTGGTCAAATCAAAGCCTTTTTCATGTTATCTGTTTGTACATATTTATTCTCTTTTATCCTCACTCATAATAACCATAAACAACTACTGGTTAAAGTATATGGTGTTTTTTGTTATTTTTAATGTCTATTTTAAGTTTTGAGAGAAGGAGAGGGAAAGAGAGGGAGAGAGAGAGAGAGAGAAAGAGAGAATGACTGGGGTAGGGACATAGAGAGAGGGAGACACAGAATCAGAAGCAGGTTCCAAGCTCTGAGCTGTCAGCACAGAGCCCGATGTGGGGCTTGAACTCACAAATGATGAAATCACAGCCAGAGCTGAAGCCGGAGGCTTAACCAAGTGAGCCGCCCCGGTGCTCAAAAGTATGTTTCAGGTGAATGTGTTCAGCTATCTTTTAATTTTGTATATAGCATCTAGAAATCCTTAATTTTGAATCAATCAACTTAATCAAAAATTTTCACCATGGGGCAGTGACTATGAATGTGTAACGAAACTTTAATCCCTGGGGCTGGGGAGGGAAGTAGGTCATCTCATCAAGGTATAAAAATTGGAACCCTATCAACAATAAAGAAAGGAAGTGCGGATGGATTTGGGGTATGCAGCCTACAGTGTCTGCTGTGCTAAAGCACAGCCCAAAAGATCCTATATAGTATGGCCCATCCTATTCTGTCGTCATCTACTCCCTTTGCCCATCTATACTGCTATTCACTGTGTTCTACTTCAGAGTCTTTACACTTTCTGCTTCTTTTGCCTGGGATGTGGAAGAAAATGACCAACACTGTGTTCCAAAAGCCATTTTCATGTCTTTTTTTTTTTTTATCACCCAAAGAGGTAACTGAGGTAGGAATGGGAAACTCAAGGTGGGGACCACTTTCCCTTCTTAAAGCTCCTCACTCTAATAATCTTGGTCACATTCTCTCTCCTGCTCACCTAATATAGTGGTAAAATGTTTTGTGCATCTTAATATGTTCTCATATAGTACCTCAGTTGATTCTAATGGAAGACACATAAGGTAGGTAGAAGAGCCCAGATAGATAAAGTGAACTACCTAGAATCATCCAAATGACGCTTGGATCGAAAATTATTTTTCCTTTTTGTGCTACCCAGGGAGGGGTCCACATGGCATTGTTTTGCATTCCCATGATAACCTAAATGGAAACTTTCACAATGTCCAGAGCCCTTGGTGTCCTGCAAATAAAGGAAGAGGATGCCCTCAAATTCCTTGCAGCAGGAGCCCATGTAGGTGGTACCAACCTTGACTTCCAAATGGAACAAATACATCTACAAAAGGAAAAGTGATGGTATCTACAGCATAAATCTGAAGAGAACCTGGGAGAAGCTTGAGCCATTGTTGTCATTGAAAGTTTAACTAATGTTAGAGTCATATCATCCAGGAATACTGGCCAGTGAGCTGTGCTGAAGTTTGCTGCTACTACTGGAGACACTACTATTGCTGGTCACTTCACTCCTGGAACCTTAACTAAACCAGATCCAGGCAGCCTTCTGGGAATCAACACCTCTGGAGGCTATCAGTCCCAGGGCTGACCACCAGCCTCTCAAAGAGGGATCTTACATTAACCTGCCCACCATCACTCTGTGCAACACAGACTCTCCTCCGTGCTATGTGAACGCTGCTATCCCTTGGAACAACAAAGGAGCTCACTGAGTGGGTCTGATGTCGTAGATGGTGGCCCAGGAAGTTCTGTGCATGCATGGCACCATTTCTCAAGGACACCCATGGAGGTCATGTCTGGTGTCTACTTCTAGAGAGATCCTGAGGAGACTGAAAAGGACGAGCAGGCCACTGCTGAAGAGGCTGTGAACAATCCAGGGTGAACGGATGGTTCCAGCTCCTGAGTTCACCACTACCCAACCTGAGGTCACAGACTGGTCGGAAGGCATGCAGAGCCTTCTGTGCTTATTCAGTTCCCCACCGAAGACAGTTCTGCAACTCCCACTGCTCAGGCCACCGAATGGGCAGGAACAACCACTGAGTCGTCTTAAGCTGCTCTTCCACAAAGGCGAACAACACGGAAATAACCATGATGAAAAATAAATAGTCTCTTAAAAAAATTATTTCACACAACTGTGACTCCGTAGGCATTGGTCTATATATTCTTTCAATTGATCATTCACTATTAACTGTGATCATATTCTCACTTCTTTCATTTGAGAAACATTGTACTAGATAATAACGGGGGTCATTTGGACAAAAGAGCTGAAAGAAACTGCAGAAAGAGAATGAATTTAATTGAGGGGGAAACATAGGCCAAGTCATGCCCAGGTCTCAGTACTTAGGCAGTAGGAATTCCGAGCCCACAGTCCAGTTAAGCCAGCCATTTGCATAAACCTCAGCAGGAAACTCCAGAATGGCTTTGCACCTGCTCCAAAATATTGGCAAATGAAGTACTTTGAAACAGGCAAACCAGGGTGCACTGGAATTAGGCTTCAGCGGATCACTCATGCCTAGCCAGTTTGCAGGAGAATGGCAGTAAGCCCAGATGGTCTGCATACTGTGTTGCTTATAATATACAGGATGTCTGTGGACTCTGACATTCAAATATCCACTGCAGCATCAATTTCCATTGTCAGTTCCCCCACCAAAAAGAAGAAAGCAGACAAAAACAAAGCCATCCCCCTCATAACTAAAATCATATGGATATGACCATTATCTTTTATCATGGGTTATCTACGTTCGTTTACCTGATTATTGCTTGAGGTATCATAATATATGATCACACCTGACAAGTCATTTTGATTCAAATACACCATATAAAAAAACACACACACCTAGTTTTCTTTGTTTAAATGTGTGTTTAAATGTGTATGTCTGTTTGGGCAGGTGTTTTGCATTGCACACTTTCTATGTAGAAAATGATTTTTGTGTTTTATTTTTTCATCTAAATGAAAGCATGTCTAATAGGACATCTACAGGGCTACAAATAAGCTTAATTAGAAAGATGTAATTAAAATTATGAGTCTTACATTCAGCTTATTATGTACTTAACAGTGTTCTATCCTATACCTCCCTCACACCTCATAACCAAACCCCACTTTCTTCTCTAGACATATTGTCTATACTATTTTTGTATTAAATGTAGCTTACTGTTTTCCTTTTCCATATGAGTAAATGATTTGAGTGCTCTATTTTTATTAAGAGATTTTCTTTTTTCCTAAAATTCAATTAGTTGGAAACTATTTTAAGGGACGGAATATTTAAAATGAAAATATTCAATAGAACAGAACAGAGTCTATAAATAGACGCATACTTGGGTTTGATGTTAGGTAAGCTATTAAATTACTCTATGTTCCAGTTTATCCATAAATAAAGGGAAGATTTCAATACTTCTCTAAAAGGTTTTAATGATTGAAAACTTAATGAAGCATAAGGGAACACTTCTAAATTCACCTTATGAGACAAGCATTACCCTGATATTAAAACTCAGGCAAGGACACTAGAAGAAAAGGAAACTATAGGACAATATGCCTAAAGAACATGGATGCAAAAATCCTCAACAAAATGTTAGCAAACTGAATTCAATAATATATATTAAAAGGACAATTCATCATAATTAAATAGGATTTATTCCAGAAATGCATGATGCAAATCAACGGGATACACTATGTTAACAAAATGAAGGATAAATGTCATATTGCTGTCAATCGATAAAGAAAAAGTATTGAACAAAATTCAACATCCATTCATGATAAAATCTCTCAACAAAGTGGATATAGGGGGAATGTACCTCAGCATAATAAAGCCATTGACGACAAGCCCACAACTAACATCATACTCAATGGTGAAAAGCTGAAAGCTTTTCTTCTAAGATCAGGAATAAGATAAGTATGTCCACTCTCACCATTTCATTGATATAGGGCTGGAAGTCCTATCCAGAGCAATTTGTTAAGAAAAAAGAAATAAAAGGCATCCAAATCAGAATGGAAGAGGTAAATCTGTCTCTATTTGCAGAAGGCATGATACTATACATAGAAAACGTTAAAGACGCCACCGAAACATGACTAGACTACACAGACAACTTCAGTTGACTCATAAGATACAAAATCAATATATAAAAGTTAGCTGCATTTTGTACATTAACAATAGAAGAAAAATTAAGAAAAGAATCCCATTTATAATTGCATCAAAATAACAAGATACTTAGGAATAAATGTAACCAAAAAAAGTGAAGGATATTATGGTGAAAACTGTAAGAAATTAATGAAAAAAATCGAAAAGATCACAAAAATTGGAATGACATTCCATGCTCAGGGATTGGAGGAATTAATAGTACTAAAATGTCCATACTAGTCAAAGCATTCTACAGATTCAACTGCAATCCCTATCAAAGTCCACTAATTTTCACAGAAATAGAATACAAAATCAAAAAATTTGTATGGAACCACAGAATAAAACCCGAATAGTGAAAGCAATCTTGAGAAAGAACAGCTCGGGACATCATGTTTCCTGATTTCAATACAGTACGATACAATATTATGTTGTATTATAAAGGTACTGTAGCCAAAATTATGTTACTGACATAAAAAGAGACACAGAGATCAATGGAAGAGAATAGAGAGCCAAGAAATAAACCCATGCTTATATGGTCAGTTAATTTATAGCAATGGAGCCAAAAATACACAATAGGGAAAGGATAGTCACTTCAATAATTGTTGCTAGGAAAACTGGACAGCCATATTCAAAGGAATGAAACTGGATCCCTATCTTATACCATATACAAAAATCAACTCAAAATGGATTAAGGACTAAAACGTGTGATCTAAAACCATAAAACTTCTAGAATAGAAAAACATAATGGGTAATGTTTTTGGCATTAGTCTTGGCAAAATAAAAAGCTTCTGCACAGCAATGAAAACTCTCAACAAGATGAAAAAGCAACCTAATGAATGAGAAAAAGTTATTTACAAATCACATATTGGATAAAGGGTTAATATCCAAAATATAAAAATAACTCATACATCTCAGGGAATCTGTTTAATCCTGAATTCTACATCCTATACTACTGCCTTTCATGTAGTGATAACAGGAGAGGAAATACGAGTTCATTAGTTACAGTGAGTGGAATTGCATGACTTCCAAAAGATATGGCAATATCCTATTCCCAAAAACTTTTAATATTACCTTATATGGGAAAATATCTGGTTAATGTAAGTGTCTTGAGAAGAGAAGTTTACCCTGGATTATTGGGATGGGCCCTACATGCAGTCACAGGTATCCTTATAAGAGAGAGGTAGAGAGACTTTTAACACACACACAGAGCAAAAGGCAATGTGAACAAGGAATCAGAAATTAGGCTGGCGCAATTAACAAGCCAAGAAATACCAAGCAATGTTGACAGTCACCAGATCCAAGAGGAGACAAAAACCAGATTCTCCTTTAGAGCCAGAGGGACCATGGCTCTGCCAGAACTGTGATTTTAGATTTCTGGTTTCCAGAACTGTGAGATAATTGATTTCTGATTTCTGTTATTTTAAGCTACCAAGTCTGCGGGAATTTGTTATGATAGTCCTAGGAAATGAATACACTGATATTTGGTTTATCTAAGCTGGCCAGTAGAAAGGATGGGCAGGTGCTGTGATGGTCCTTAAATGAAACAAAACTGATTTCTCTTTTCCTCAATACCACCCATCTAAAAACAATTGTTTTTAAAAGTAAAGATTGTTTAAAAAAAGTAAAGATTGATGATACTCAATATTAGCAAAATATGAGGCAAAGTTCCATCTCATACACTTCTCACTAGAGGAGTACAGTCTTAGCAGTACAGTCTTTTAGGAGAATAATTGTCAGTGACTATTCAATTTTTAAAGTTTATTTATTTTGAGAGAGAGAGAGAGCATGCACGCAAGCAGAGAGAGAGAGAAGCCCAAGCAGGCTCTGCATGGTCAGAGCAGAGCCTGTCCTGGGGTTTGAACTCACAAACTGTGAGATAATGACTTGAGCTGAAACCAAGAGTCCTGACTGAGCTACTCAGGTGCCCAATGCATATTTAATTTTAAAGCCTGCATAGTGGGGCACCTGAGTGGTTCAGTCAGTTAAGCATACGACTTCAATCCAAGTCATGATCTCAGGGTTTGTGAGTTTGAGCCTCACATTGGGCTCTGTCCTGGTAGCTCAGAGCATGGAACCTGCTTCGGGTTCTGTGTCTCCCTCTCTCTCTGCCCTTCCCTGCTCGCTCTCTCACTCTCTTTCTCTCTCTCTCAAAAATAAATAAACATTAAAAAATTTTTTAAATTAAAAAATAAAGCCTGCACATCAATTCCACTTCTAAGTCTCTTATGAATAATATTTTCACTCTTCATTGTGAGGCACTTACAAAAATATTCATTGCAGTATTGAGGGAGAGGAAAAGATGTATTTACCCCTATGTCCCAGAAAGGAAAATAGGTAAATCAAATCTGGTTTAGCATACTAAGTGCTGGTTAAAAAAGAAAGCAAAAGATTTATATAACTGACATGGAATTAAATGTAATATGTATATTTTTATTGAAAAAGATCAGAGCATAAGATGTATAGCCTAATAAATATTATTATGAAAGGAAAGGCCTTAGGTCCATCTGCAACACCACTGTTCCCATCATAGTCCAATCTACTATTCTCTGTGTCCTTACCATCTCAGCTTCCTAGGACTTGATCTACATTTTCTATCATAGGCATTTGGCCCAATAACCAATAATCCTCTTGTACTTCTCAACTCATCTTGGCGTCGGTTTCTCAGCAGAGCAAGCCTAACACACTGTATCTAAACTGGCTTCCTTCAGTCAGTATTTCCTCCTTTTGTTTATTTTCTTGAGTGTTAATATAATCAGAAATGATTGATAACTGGTGTACTCATGCATCGTCCTCCCATTACACGATAAAGACCTTATTTTTCTGATTCATCCTGTGGCCCCAACATGGTGTGTGGCACTAATTAGGTGCTCAATAGATAAATGTTGAATCAATTAATCTATTCATCAATCATGGAGTGAACAAAGAAAAGGTGAAACTACAAAATCTTGCTGGAGATATTAAAAAGAGGTGGGGTACCTGGATAGCTCAGTCTGTTATTTATCCAGCTTCGGCTTAGGTCATGATCATTGTGGTTTGTAGGTTTGAGCCCTGCATCAGGCACTGTACTGACAGGTCAGAGCCTGAAGCCTGCTTTGAATTCTGTGTGTCCCTCTTTCTTTCTACCTCTCTTCTGCTTGAGCTTTGTCTCTCTCTC
Organism: Mungos mungo; assembly: GCA_004023785.1. Classification (NCBI taxonomy): domain Eukaryota; kingdom Metazoa; phylum Chordata; class Mammalia; order Carnivora; family Herpestidae; genus Mungos; species Mungos mungo. The sequence goes on from PISW01006932.1 coordinate 87,632, forward strand.
TCTTTCAAAAATAGGAAATAAATATTAAAAATTAAAAAAATAAAAAGAAGTAACATGCTTAAGCTTACCTATAGTGAGGAGAGCTAAGATTAAGGGACAGTATGGAAGAAGGAATTTTAAGTTTTTCTCTGTATACTTCAAAAATCCAGCAAATTTGTGTTTTCCTTGCTGAATTTAAAATTTTAAAGAAATTGAGGCTTTCCTCGCTTATTCCCCTTCTCGTTTAACCCTTTCTTCCCTCAGCCGGGTCAGGCAGCGAATCTGCAACTTACCAAAGAGGGCCAGTAAAAAGGCTCCGTGGCACACCAGCCAGAAAAACCACCAACCCCGAGAGGAAGGGGCCAGGGGACATTTGGAATGCAGCAGGACTAGATCTATCTGTGAAAACGCCCCTTCAAAGTTTCTGTGATTGTGGGGTAAGGAAGGTCACACGTTGCCAACTTCAGAGAAACCTGGTTAGATTCTCCTACCGAGCTACTTCAAGAAACAAGCCAAAGTATACATGGGGGAGAGTCCCAAATATCACTACGAGTAGGGAAATAAAATAACCAAAAGCACAACAAGAGACACCAAGGGACACCATTACAAGACTGTTCCTGAATGGACAGACTATGGATAATCAATGAGCCTATTTTAATATAGCAGAACTCGCAGGTGCAGAGCACATAACAAGCTTTTAAAACTTACAAGAGACAGAAAGCTAGCCAAAATGACAAAACAGAAGAACTCTCCTCTAACAAAATTTGAGGAAGAAATGACAGCTAAAGAATTACTCAAAACACATAGAAGCAACAAAAATGACCAAAAATTTAGAATAATAGTCCTAAAATTAATTGTTGGGCTTGAAAAAACATGGAAGACACCAGAGAAGCTATTGCTATAAAGATTATGAACCCTAAAAATAGTTGTGATGAATTAAAAAATGTTATAAATGAGGTGCATAATAAAATGAAGGCTGCCACTGCACAGATTGAAGAGGCAGAGAGGACAATAGGTGAATTAGGAGACACAATTATAGAAAAAGAGGAAGCCAAGAGTAAGAGAGATAAACTGATCCAGGAGCACGAAAGGAGAATTGGAGAACTGAGTGATGCAATCAAATGGAACACTATCCATATCATAAGAACTCCAGAAAAAGAAGAGGAGAGAAAAAGGGGCTGAAGGGGCACTTGAACAAACTATAGCTGAGAACGTCCCCATTCTGGGGAGGAAACAGACATTGAAATCCAAGAGGCACAGAGAATTCCCCTCAGATGTAACTTGAATCACCCTTCGGCAAGACATATCATAGTGAAACTGGCAAATATAAGGATAAAGAGAGAATTCTGAAAGCATCTAGGAATAAAAGAGCCCTAACATACAAAGGGAGACCTATCAGAGTAGTTACAGATCTATCTACTGAAATTTGGCAGGCCAGAAAGGAATGGCAGGAAATCTTCAATGTGATGAACAGAAAAAATATGCAGTCAAGAATCTTTTTCCAGCAAGCCTGTCATTCAGAATAAAAGGAGAGATAAAAGTTTTCCCAAATAATAAAAAATTAAAAGATTTCATCACCACTACACCAACCCTACAAGAAATCCTAAGAGGAACTCTATGAGGGAAATGTTGCAAGGAACACAAGGTACCAGAGACACCACTATAAGCATGAACAGTACAGAGAATGCAATAAATCTAAACCCACATTTTTCAATAATAACACTGAATGTAGATGGACTGAATGCTCCAATCAAATGACACAGAGTAGCAGAATGGATGAAAAATCAAATCCATCTATTTGTTGTCTACAAGAGATTCATTTTAGACCTGAAGACACCTTTAGATTGAAAGTAAGGGGATGGAGAAATAATCTATCATGCAACTGGAGTTAAAAAAAAGCTGGAGTAGCCATACTTATATTGGACAAACTGGACTTTAAAGTAAAGGCAGTAACAAAAAATGAAGAAGGACATTATATAATAATTACAGGGTCTCTCCATCAGGAAGAGCCAACAATTATAAACATCTATGCACCAAATTCAGGAGCGCCCAAATACATAAAACAATTAATCACAAACAGAAACATTTTTATTGATAAGAATGTGCTAATCTCAGAGAATTTTAAGACTACACTTACAGCAATGGATAGAACAACCAGACAGACTATCAATAAAGAAACAATGGACCTGAACAACACATTGGAACAAATGGAATTGATAGATATATTTAGAACTCTACATCTTGAAGATAGGGAAATCAACTTCTTCTCAAGTGCGCATGGCACATTCTCTAAGATAGATCACATACTGGGTCATAAAGCAACCCTCCATAAATATAAATGAATTGAGATCCTACCATGCACACTTTCAGATCACAATGCTATGAAACTTGAAATCAATCACAGAAAAAAGTCTGGAAAACCTCCAAAAACATGGAGGTTAAAAACCACTCTACTAAAGAATGATTGGGCTAATCAGGCAATTAGAGAAGAAATTAAAAAAATATATGGAAACAAATGAAAACGAAAATACAACAATCCAAACTCTCTGGGATGCAGTAAAGGCAGTCCTAAGAGGAAATTATATTGCAATCCAGGCCTATTTCAACAAACTAGAAAAAGTACAAATTCAAAATCTAACAGCACACCTAAGGAAACTAGAAGGGGAGCAGCAAAGGCACCCCAAACCCAGCAGAAAAGAGAAATAATAAATTTCAGGGCAGAAACAAACAATATAGATTCCAAAAAAAAAAACAGTTGAACAGATCAATGAAATCAAAAGTCGGTTTTTTGAAAAAATAAACAAAATTGGTAAACCTCTAGCCAGGCTCCTCAGAAAGAAGAGAACACCCAAATAGACAAAATCAAGAATGAAAATGGATCTATTACAACAAATCCCTCACAAAAACAATGAAATCAGGAAATATTGTGAAAAATTATATGCCAACAAACTGGATAACCTAGAAGAAATGGACAAATTCCTAAACACACATGCACTACCACAATTCAAACAGGACAAGATAGAAAATCTGAGCAGCCTCATAACCGTGAAGAAATCGAATCAGTTATCAAATATCTCCCAAGGAATAAGAGCCTAGGGCCAGATGGCTCCCCAGGGGGAATTCTACCAGACATTTATTTATTTTTTTTAATTTTCTTTCAATGTTTTATTTATTTTTGAGACAGAGGGATTCAGCGCATGAGCGGGGAAGGGCAATGAGGGAGGGAGACACAGAATTGGAAGCAGGCTCCAGGCTCTGAGCTATCAGCAAAGAGCCCGATGTGGGGCTCAAACCCACGAACGTGAGATCATGACCTGAGCCAAAGTCGGAGGCCTAACCAACTGAGCCACCCAGGCGCACCTCTACCAGATATTTAAAACAAAATTCATACCCATTCTTCTCAAGCTATTCCAAAAAATAGAAATGGAAGGAAAACTTCCAGACTCATTGTACGAACCCAGCATCACTTTGATTCCCAAACAAGACAGAGATCCAGAAAGAAAAAAAAAAAAAAAAAAAAGGAACTACAGGCCAATGTCCTTCATGAATACAGATGCAAAAATACTTAATAAGATATTAGCAATCGAATTCAGCAGCATATAAAAAGAATCATCCATCATGATCAAGTGGGATTCATTCCTGCGTTACAGGACTGGTTCAATATTCACAAATCAATCAATGAGATACATCACATTAACAAAAGAAGAGATAAAAATCATATGATCCTGTCGATAGATGCAGAGAAAGCATTTGACAAAATACAGCATCTTTTCTTAATAAAAACCCTCGAGAATTTCGGGATAAAAGGAACTTACTTAAAAATAAAAGCCATTTATGAAAAGCCCACTGTTAATATCATCTTCAATGGGGAAAAACTGAGAGCTTTCCCCCTGAGATCAGAAACATGACAGGGATGTCCATTCTCACCACTGTTGTTTAACATAGTGCTGGAAGTCCTAGCATCAGCAATCAGACAACAAAAGGAAATAAAAGGTATTAGAATTGGCAAAGATGGAGTCAAACATTTGCTTTTCACAGATGACATGATACTCTTCATGGCAAATCCGACCAGAAGCCTACTAGAAGTGATCCATGAATTCAGCAAAGTTGCAGGCTACAAAATCAATGTACAGAAATCGGTTGCATTTTTATACACCAATAATGAAGCAACAGAAAGAGAAATCAAGAAGCTGATTCCACTCACAACTGCACAAAAAACCATAAAATACCTAGGAATAAACCTGACCAAAGATGTAAAAGACCGGTATGATGAAAACTATAGAAAACTTATGAAGGAAATTGAATAAGACACAAAGACATGGAAAACCATTCCATGCTCATGGATAGGAAGAATAAACATAGTGTAAAATGTCATTATTACCTAAAGGAGCCTACACACTAAATGCAATCTCAATCAAAATTGCACCAGCATTCTTCTCAAAGCTAGAACAACTAACCTAAAATTTACATGGAACCACAAAAGACCCTGAATAGCCAAAGTAATATTGAAGAAGAGAACCTAATCAGGAAGCATCACAGTCCCAGACTCTAGCCTCTACTACAAAGCTGTCATCATCAAGACAGTATGGTATTGGCACAAAAACGAACACATAGACCAGTGGAATTGAATAGAGAACCTAGAATTGGACCCACAAATGTATGGCCAATTAATCTTTGACAAAGCAGGAAAGAGTATCCAATGGAAAAAAGACAGTCTATTTAATAGATGGTGCTGGGAGAACTGGACAGCAACATGCAAAAGACTGAAACTAGACCACTTTCTTATACCATACACTAAAACAAACTTAAAATGGATGAAAAGCCTGAATGTGAGACAGGAAACCATCAAAACCCTAGGGGAGAAAGCAGGAAACAACCTCCTTGACGTCAACCGCAGCAATTTCCTACTGGGCACATCCCCAAAGGCAAGGGAATCAAGAGCAAAAATGAACTATTGGGACCTTATCAAGATAAAAACCTTCTGCACCCCAAAGGAAACAATCAGGAAAACTAATAGGCAACCAAAGGAATGGGAAAAGATAGTTGCAAATGACATATCGGATAAAGGGCTAGTATCCAAAATCTACAAAGAACTCACCAAACTCCACACTCGAAAAATGAATACTCCATTAAATCCAATTATACAGCAAACACTCCCAAAATAAACTTAGATTGTATTGCAGTTTCACTTAACAGTATATAAAATGCTGTGTTGTGACAGATATCAATTATCCATTAGATACTGAATCAATTTTTCTTAAGCACTACTCACTGCTTGCTTTTCTTGAAGCTAGATCATTCTGAAAATTTCCTGTTAGACCTATGAGTGCAAACATATGGTATCTGTCCTTCTCTGCCTGACTTATTTCGCTTAGCATGACACCCTCAAGGTCCATCCACTTTCCTACAAATGGCCACATTTCATTCTTTCTCATTGCCATGTAGTACTCCATTGTGTATATATACCACATCTTCTTGATCCACTCATCAGGTGATGGACATTTAGGCTTTTTCCATGTTTTGGCTATTGTTGACATTGCTGCTATGAACATTGGGGTACATGGGCTCCTATGCATCAGCATTTCTGTATCTCTTGGGTAAATCCCAAGCAGGGCTATTGCTGGGTCATAAGGGAGTTCTATGGATAGTTTTTTGAGGAACCTCCACACTGTTTTCCAGAGCGGCTGCACCAGTTTACATTGCCACCAACAGTGTAGGAGGGTGCCCGTCTCTCCACACCCTCGCCAGCATCCATAGTCTCTTGATTTTTTCATTTTAGCCACTCAAGGACAGAAATTACATGCTGGTTTTTTTTTCCTATAGGAAGTGTGTCTTGGGTTTTTCCCTTATTATTTTTTTTTACTTTTTTTTCCCCTCTTCTTTTTTTGGTGGTGGGAGTGGATATGTTTAAATGAAGTTGCTTTTACAACACCAAAGACTTCATCATCCATTTCCTATATAAAAGGTAGCTACTTTTTGGCATGGACCTCAAGTATATTGTAGTATAGAGGTGGAATTTAAGAAAAGGTATTAAGCAGGCTGTGTTTTAGCTTATGGGCAAGTAATAAATTGTATCATGTATCTTGAATGTATCATAGATAAGCTGCTATATAACGATTGCCGCTTCAGATAGCTGTGAAATTAGGTGATTAACTAGTTGTAACTTAACCTTCTAATTTCTGTATAAGTCTAATTACATGAAATAGAAGTTGGTGTTTTGATTTTTTGCTTTGCTTTTCTGTTTGGAGTGTCATTGTAACTACTGTATTGTAAATGATGGAAAATAATTGCATATATTACAAAAAATAAACTGTGTTATATTCAAAAAAAATTAAAAAAGAAAAAAAAGAAAAATGAATAATCCAGGGAGGAAATGGGCAGAAGACATGAATAGACACTTCTCCGAAGAGGAAATCCAGATGTCCAACAGACACATGAAACGATGCTCAACATCACTCAAGGAACTACAAATCAAAACCACACTGAGATACCACCTCACACCAGTCAGAGTGGCTAAAATAAACAAATAAGGAGACTATAGATGCTGACGAGGATGTGGAGAAACAGTCACAATGTTGGTGAAAATGCAAATTGGTGCAGCCGCTCTGGAAAACAGTGTGGAGCTTCTTCAAAATATTAACAGTAGAACTCCCCTATGACCCAGCAATAGCACTGCTAGGGATTTACCTAAGGGATGCAGAAGTGCTGATGCATAGGGGCACATGGACCCCAATGTTCATAGCGGCACTTTCTACAATAGCCAAATCATGGAAAAAGCCTAAATGTCCATCATCTGATGAATGGATCAAGAAGATGTGGTTTATCTATACAATGGAATACTACATGGCAATGAGAAAGAATGAAATGTGGCCATTTGTAGCAACATGGATGGAGCTCGAGGGTGTTATGCTAAGTGAAATAAGTCAGGTAGAAAAGGGCAGATACTCTCTGTTTTCATTTATAAGTGGAACAGGAGAAACTCAACAGAGGACCATGAGGGAGGGGAATGGAAAAAAATAGTTGGGGAGAGGGAGGGAGGCAAACCATAAGAGACTCCTGTATACTGAGAACAAACTGAGGGCTGATGGGGGTCGGGGAGAGGGGAAGGGGGCTGATAGGCATGGAGGAGGGCACTTGTTGGGAGGACCCTGGGTATCATATGGAAACCAACTTGACAATAAACTATAGAAGAAAAAACTTTTAAAGAAATTAAGATAAATAGGTAAAAATCAAAAGATGAATCACTCACACCAATGAATAAAAAACAATTCAAACTGAATGCCAGTAGAAATCAACATAATGCATTTGTTCCTTCAACTTGATGATAGTCTTGTTTTAATGAGATTTTAAAACTTATTATAAATCGTAATATCCCTTTATTTAATGAACACAAAATAATCTTCATACTTGCTTCATAATCCCATAATTTAAAGAGAGAATGGGTAATGATTAGAGTATTAAAGGAAAGGATGAGAAATTTTTCTAGAGTCCCTGTATGACAAGACACAAAATAGTGTCTAGCGTTTTCTAATCCTCATTTGTGATCTTATGGTGATTAAGGAAATGCTGCCCAAAAGAATTAATAATAGATTTTAAGAAAAGCATGTTGTCAGGTGAGCACCAGGATGTTATTCTAAACATATGAGACCTTAAAGTATTAGCTGAGGTTATACAACTGCAGCAAACGAATAAGGTAGGTAAGAAAGACTTTGTATAACAAACTCAGTGCTTTTGAATGCCTACTATGTGTCAGGTGTTGAGTTAGAAAATTTGGATAAGAATGTCATGATTCTTAAGCTTATATGACTTATTAGTTTAATGGAGATTTCTGGTGTGCAGATGCATAAATATCTTTTTTTTATGTTTATCTATTTCTGAGTGACAGAGAGAAAGAGCATGAGTGGAGAAGGGGATGAGAGAGAGGGAGATACAGAACCCGAAGCAGGTTCCAGGCTCAGAGCTGTCAGCACAGAGCTGGATGCGGGTCTCAAACTCACAAACCATGTGATCATGACCTGAGCCAAAGTCGGATGCTTAACTGACTGAGCCACCTAGGTGCCCCATGTACCACTTATTCTTAATGCATCATCCTTGCCATATTTTCAAAGGATTTGATTTGTTAATATTTCATTACAGATTTCATATCTGTGCACAAACGGGATATTCTTTACTTGTTATGTTCTCATCAGGTTTTACAATCAGGTTACGTTGGTTTCATAAAATGAGTTACAAAGGTTTCCCTCCTTTCTTATTTTCTGAAAGCTTTTCCATAAGCCTGATGTTAATTTTTCCTTAAAGAGTGGATGGGAGTAAAGAGTGAAGCTTTCTGGGCCAAAAGTTTTCTTTGTGGAATTTTTTTTATTTAGAATTCAATTTCTTTATTGGATAAACTGTAATGTCCATTTTTTTTATTCCATTCAGTTTTGTTAAATTGTGTCCTTCAAGGAAATTGTGAATTTTGTGGAATCTGTTATTATCATAGAGTACTTGGACATATTTCCATGTATTTGGCTCAGAAGAACACAAGTGCAAAGAAATTATAAATATCTATTACTCATAACATAGCAGGTGGTATGAACTCCATACTCGCATCAGTTCTCCTTCCCCTCCAAGTTCTATGGGGCTGATGTGGAGTGAGCCTAGATGGATACTGTGCACCTAACTTCATAGAAAAATGAGAGATTAATGAAGAATCATCTCCCAATATTTTCTTTATCATTGTTACTACCTATGTTTTATCTCATTGTTTTCCTTCCACATTCTTCATAATTGTTCATAAATCTGAAAAATATTTTCAAGGTACTATGGTTCATTTTCTGTCTTGCTCTTATTTTTATCATTGTGTTTCAGTAACTTTTTGTTTGAGTCTTGTTTGTTTTTCTTTCTTGCACTTGTTAGGGTGGAAGCATGCATCCCTACTTTTAAACCATCCTTATGCTTAATGGGTGCATTTGAAGATAAGATTATCAGGGAACCTGGGTGGCTCAGTTGGTTAAGTGTCTGACTTTGGTTCAGGTCATGATCTTGAGGCTCATGGGTTTGAGCCCCATGTAGGGCTCTGTGCTGACAACTTGGAGCCTGGAGCCTGCTTCGCTTTCTGTGTCTCCCTCTTTCTCTACCCCTTCCCTGCTTGCACTCTGTCTCTGTCTCTCTCTCAAAAATAAATAAAACATTAACAAAATTTAAAAAATAATAAAAAAATTAAGATAAAATTATCTTATTGCCACTTTACCTGAATTCCCCAAAATTTTGATATGTTCTAATTTTATTATTTCATTATTATTCAGTTCTAAGTAGTTCCCAATTTCTCTCAGAATTTCATATTTGACCTTTATTTAGAAATGTATTGCCAAATTTCTAAATATTTAGTAATTTCCTAAATAGCTTTATGTTAATTATTTCTAATTTCATTATGTTGTGGCCAGGGAATATATTATCTCTGAGGTAGATAATTTGCAATGTATTGAGACATGTTTTATCACTTAACATAAGATCTATGTTGATGAACACTCATGTGCACTAACAAAGGATATATATTTCTGTAGCTATTGGGTGTATATTATATTGTATGAATGTCATTTAGATCATGTTTGTTGATAGTATTGTTCAAATAAGCTCTATTATTACTGAGTTTTTGGCTATTTGTTCTATCAATTTCTGAGACAGGGTTGTGGAAGTTTCTAAGCATGATTGTTGATTTTTCTGTAGCTCACGTTATTTGAGACTATTTTACTTTATTGTGTCTGAAGCTCTGTTGTTGGATGCCTACGCATTTATTGTTCTTATGGCTCCTTGATTATTTGACACTTCAGCGTTTATCACTAGTAATGCACCTGGAATTAATTCTACATTATCTGCATGCATTTTCTTGTCCCTCCTTTTTACTTTCAGTCTTTCTGTGACTTTTTTTATAAAATCAATATGTTTTTAATAAACAGCATGGAGTTGGGTCTTGCCTTTTTATCCAGTCTGACAATCACCTCCTGGTAAGTGGAGTGTTTCATACACTTATATTTACTGTAATTATTGACACATTTGGTTAGAACCTACCACTTGGTGGTTGTCTCATCTGTTCTTTTTTTTAACTCTGTTCCTTCTTTCCCCACTTCTTTTGGATTGGTGTAATATTTTCTGTATTTAATCTTATTTATCCTGGTGACTTTTTAGCTCTAAGAGATTTTTAACAGTTACTCTAAAAATTAGAATATGTATCTTTAATTTACTTTCATCTATCATCAAATACCAGACATAAAAATTGTTACCAGATGAAAAATCTTCAAACAATTTAATTTCATTTATCTGTTTCAAGTCCTTTGGGCTATTTTTTCATAGATTTTATTCCATATATGTTATATACCCCATACCACATTGTTGTTTTTGATTTTCAATATTAATAATCTTGTCAATAATTACATGCATGTTTACACATATTGTTGCATGTGTAAGGCAGTTCTTTGAGAAACAGACTCTTAGATGGAGATCCCCATTAAGAAATTTTATTGGGGATATTCTCCATATTAATAACTGTAAAAGAGAAGGAAATAGGAGTTGGTAGGGAAGTCGGGATCTCAACAAAGGACTTTGCCTAACCCAGTGGAGGCTGTCAAACTGGGATGAACCTTAAAATTTGTCCTGTGATGCAGCAAGGGAACTAAGATATTATATTCCCACATTGACACCAATAATTTGATGCAAGGAAGTCCTGGAAAGAAGCTGTGATCTTGAAAAGAGTTAGTTATCACCAATAAGGGCAATTTCTGATGAGGGCTGAAAGCTGAGGGTTATCAGTCAAGAGCACACCTAGTAACTTGAAAACATCCTTTAGCTCTGACCCTGAAGAGGATCTTGATAAAGCATCATGTAGCCCACTGCAGATATATAGATGACAGATAGACTAGAAATGCTACATAAACATTTTGTTAGTACTTTGACAATGATGTGCATAGGTGTGACTTTCTTTTGATGGAACCTCCTTGAAATTCATTGATCTTGGTTGGATCTGCAGGGTCTTTCATCAATCATGAAAAATTTTTAGTCATTGCTTCGAATATTTTTTTCCTTCTTCATTCTTACTTTCTTTCCTCTGTCCAGCTGTCATTATACATGCTAGACCATTTGGCATTGCCTACATCTTTCAGATGTCCTGTCAGGTTATTTTCTCTTACTTTGTTTCATTTTGGATAAATTTCTATTGACTTTCTTCAAAGTCCCCGGCCATTTATTCCACCATGTGTATTCTGCTGTTAAGCCTGCTGAATGAATTGTCAAATCTGATGCTGTCTTTTTGATTTTAGTGTTTCCGCTTAATCATTTTATACATTTTGTATCCTTCTGCTTACATTGCATGTCTAGTTAAACATATAGGTCACCTTTTTCTCTAGACTCTTCCACATTACTCATCTTACTTACTTTAAAACCTTTCTCTGTTAATTCTTGCATCTGAGTGAATATTTGTCATCTACTATTGATGGATTTCCCTCTTTATTATGGATCATGTATTCCTACTTCTGTGCATTTTTTCTAAGATGCATTGTTTACCACCTCTTTTCTTTTCTTTCCTCCCCT